>PVKH010021504.1:0-14313 GCA_004027955.1 Chaetophractus vellerosus | reverse complement strand
CCATTCCCCAGGATAGCCGCTGTCCATCATCATCTCCCCACTAGGTGTCCTGGGTGAGTCCATTGAGTTGTAGAGTAGGAGTTGTAGGTCCACAGAGCCTCTGGACCCAGTTGGCACATGGACAGCCCATAAGTTCTGGTCTCTGGAAGTACACCTAAAACTCTGACATCAAATATAGGTTTGAATAGAAGAGACAGATGGACCATGTGCAGTGAAGACATATTTTGGTCAAACTCTGTTACTCTCAGGAGCAAGGATTCCTAATTAGGGCCCACTGGTAAGCACCAAACTCTGGGGCTATCTGCCTTGACATAGGACCTGGCTCTCTCCAAAGCCCTCAGGAGGCCCTCTGGGGTGATATACATATTGGAAGCCTAGGAGGTCCTACTGGGATCTCATAAGTGTTACCTTTGGATTGACCTCCCTACTCACTTTGAAGTCTTTTAGCCCTATGAACTCATTTGTCTTTACCATTTCCCCCGTTTATTCAGAGTCTTTTTCCAGTCGTTCTGCCCGTTGGCATTTGTTAGTAATCCCTCGTTACCAGGGAGGCTCATCCCCGGGAGTCATGTCCCACACTGGGAGAAAGGTAATGCATTCATATGCTGAGTTTGGCTTAGAGGCCACATTTGAGCAACAAGGAGGTTCTCAAGAGGCAACTCTTAGGCACCCCATAACACTAGGCTGTTTCAATTCCAAGAGCAAACACTCATAAGGCTAGTTATCAATAACAAGGGCCCATCAGTGGATCATCCACCTTTGCCAGACACTGCCCCTGCACTTGGGGGACTGTTGCTACTCTCCTGTAGAATATGGCAGAGCTCTCCAAGATGGGAATTGAGTGTTCTCCCATTTATTGAGTAATTCTTCACCCCGTGACCATGCCCCGTGAGCATTTGAACAATTATGCATGCCTTTTATGTATGTTCAGGTGGACTTCCTCCCATGCATCCCCAACCCTGACACCCCCCACCAGTGGTCCTCTCCCGTCCCTGTTGTGACCCTTCTGTAATCCATAGTAGCCTCTTCAAAGGTGAAGCCATAACAATAGCAATTGCAATGAATAGGAAAATGAAATAATAAAGATATTTAAATGTAAGAGGGGGGCCAGCTGTAGCCCAGTTGGTAGGGCGCCGGTTTACCACATAAGAGGCCCCAGGTTCGGTTCCTGGGGCCTCCTCGAGCGGGTAGACCGCCTTGAGAAGGCAAGCCGCCGTGGGCAGGGCAAGCCCCCACGAGCAGGCAGGCCGTCGCGCGGTGAGCTGACTCAGCGGGTCGTTGCACTGGCGGGGGGGACAAGCAGACACAGAAGAACGCAAGAATGAACACAGCAAGAACAGGCAGAAAGGGGGGGGGATATATAATAAGAAATCTTTAAAAAAAAAGTTTAATTTGGAAAAAATAATAAATAAATGTAAGAGTTAAAATAAATGAGAACTTAAATAAAGACCTGAAAATGTGCTTGTGGCAGTGATCCTAGGAGGGCTTGTGAGTTCTTGTGAAGTGGTAGAGGGTGGGCTGTCACATCCGAGGGGAAGCTGTACTACCAGGTGTGGAAGTGCGGGGCAGCAGCACCTGCACGGGGAGCTGAGGGAGCTGCTGGGTGTTAGGGGTAGCCATGGGCATGGTTTGTGAGTTCATGCCCAGCTTGTTTCAGCTGGGTGTGGTTTTCTACAATCACCTAGTGTTTCTCACAGATGAACACAACAGAATTCTGTTAATGCCCAGATTGTTCCCTAATCAAATGTAGGGGAACAAGTTTGTATTTTGAAAACAAGTCCTATAGCAGAATGGCTTATCAGTGAGGTTAAGGGAAACACTTTAATATGGGGAGATACCACTTTATATAGTTGTCTTTAAAAACTCATGTATTCTAATGTTTATTCAAAGGTTTATTGCAATAGATATTAATTGAGCACCTAGTACTTGCCAGACACTCTCAGTATTTAGGATGCAGCAGTGATACACAAGAGTCTCTTCTCTGCTTTGGAGACATCATTACTTATGTGAAGAATTTTATTTGTTTGTGATTAGAGGTTGGTTTTAAGAAGTAAAATTGGATAGATGGGTGGGAGAAAGGAGTCTGCTGGGCAAAAAGATCTTTTTATGATCTCTCGAAGTATATTCTTTTACAAGATAATTTCCTGGGATCCTATCCAGTTCTTGAGGGTCCATGGTTTACAGGAAAAATTATCTATAGTTATTCCTATAGAAAACATAATTGAATTGTAGGCTGTTAAATATGTTAAAACAGAAAGATTGTCTCTTTACTTTCTTTTCCACAAACTGAAAATGTTGAAAAATGAATTTTAGTTTTATATGTTTCATTGTATTTCTTTTTGATATTCAACTTGAAATATATTTATCTTTGTTAAAATAACAATAAACTTTGTTCCATTAAAATTCAGTCTTAGGAAAGGATAGGACAAAGATAAAATGTATAATCTACATAATTTTCATAATAAAAATTTACATAATGATATTAAAACTTTAGTGTTGGTGTATCTCAAGACCTTCTATAGTAAAGGATGCTGTACACTAGCATCCTTCATCACCCTTTCTCCTTTTCTCCAGCGACTTCTTCCCACACCATTACTTCATAATCCCGTTTTCCTCCTTTTCCTCCTCTTACTCTAGCAAGGCAGGTGACGCACTGTCTCCAGAGTCTGCCCATTATTCAGTTGCCTTGCTTCACACCTTCACCTTCTTATTTGAGTACCTTTGCTTGAAGTCCCTCCCAACCCCATTCTCAGCCCAGAGAGATCTCTTAAAACACCTATAGCACAATTTATACCACTAATCTGACACTTAATGTACAATCTAGTGTGGTTTGGTTTTTCAGGTAGCTTTGTCAGAGTTTCCCAGTTACACAAGTTTCATTTCCCATATACATTGAAAAGGAAGCCTCAAAGATTCGATCAGCTCCTTTAGTATTTGCAGGCAGCCTAGCAAAACCTTTGCTAAGGTTTTGTTCCTTTGTAGTTAGTGGAAATTCACAATATTTAGAATAAATATTACTGTCAATGTTTGCATCTTTTGCTATAGACCAGGCAGGTATAATACAACTAACTTTCCCTATGTTATCTCTTTTTTTTTTTTAAGATTTATTTATTTTATTACATATCTCCCCTTCCCCCCGCTGCAGCAACGCGCCGAGAGTGGTCACTGCGCAGGCGCGGCTTTCCCCGCTTGTGGGCGATCTCTGCGTCCGTTCACGGCCGGCTTTCAGTTCGCGGGTGGCTGGCTGCGCTCCATCCGCAGGCGACCTGCCCTGCCCGTGGCGGCTCTTGCCCTGTCCGTGGCAGCTTCTTGCCCTGCCCACGGCGGCTCCGGCCCGCCCATGGCGACTTGCCATTCTCAAGGCGGTCTGCCCGCTAGGAGAGGTCCCTGGGAAACGAACCCAGGGCCTCCCATGTGGTATGCCGGCGCCCTATCCACTGGGCTATCGAGCTGGCCCCTCCCTATGTTATCTCTAATCCTTATAACTCTTGGAGTTGTTTTCTCCATTTTACAAAGAATGAAATGATAGTATTGCTAACATTTACACATGCTATCTTGATTACAAGAGTGCTTAGTATGTGCTTTTTTATTTTATTATGTGTATTAACTCATTTAGTCCTCATAGTCTATGAGATACCTGCTCTATTGTCACTATTTAATAGATGAGGAAACAGACACAGATTAAATTATTTGCCCAAGGTCATTCTGCAAGTAAGTGACAGATTAAATTTCATAGATAAAAACAAATTCTAGAATTTGCACTTAACCAGCTATCACTGTGTGTCAAATAACTATGGACTTTATATGCATTATCTCATAAAATTGTCTCATCCCCTGAAATGAGATAGTGCCCATTTACACGGAATCAAGGTTGAAATATTTAGCCTTGTTAGGTGCTTTCCCTTTTTAAGTATTAACTGGTTCCTTCATCAGAAAACTTGAGAAACACAAATGGCTAGAGTGACTACTGTTTCCTTAAATTCTACTCTCTAGTTTTAGAGAAGTTTAAATTACATTTTATTTATTCATTGGTTTTTATTTCTTTTTTTTTTAAAAAAAGACTTCAATCGGAAAGGTTGATACTTTGCCAAGTTTAAGTTATATAAATCTGAATAGATTATACAAGGTACATCACTGATTGTTCCTTTTATTTTAAAAGTTGGATCTCTGGGAATTTAGCTCTGTTCCTCCATTTACTTTTTATGGTACTTCCTTGATTTTTCAGAAATTGACCTGGCCAAAGGCAGTTTGCATTTAGCAGTATATGATCTTCATTCTCAGTTGAGCTAAGGTGATCCACATGTGTTGTACCTGTTCTGAGCTCCTAAACATATAGATGCAGAAACCACTTTGTGTAAATTTTACAAGGGTAATTTCCCCCTCTGATAGCTATTTCTTCCCATTGCATCACTTTACATAAAAATTCCTAACCATTCCTGTGAAAGCGTTTTGGTAATTGACTAATTTTAATAACCCCTTATATTTCATTATCTTTAACCTTTTTTTTTTTTTAACATGAATTTCCACAACCATCCCCATCTCTTTTTTCCCTCCTTATTATAAATATTGCAAGCTCCTCTTATACATGATCCTCTGGTCCTGGTCACTTTGATTCTGATTATTCCTTTCCCTATTTTCTGTTTACTGTATTATCAACCAGAAGTCCTCTAGGAACTGGAATAAACTTTATTTGAGGAAACATTCAGCTAAGAAGTTTCCCTCATAGGTCCTATGTCCGGGGGTTCAGCGATGAATCAGTGCCTGTACCTGAGCCCTACCCTTAGGACTCTGATCCAGGAGGTCTCAGATGAAGTTCAGTAGTGATTCCCATACAGGTGGTCCGCAGACCAAACTTAGAAAAGTTCTGGCCTAAGAAACACACCCTTTTCTCGATAAGAGGAGTCTGCAGTTTTTGTCCAAAATGTATATCTTAAAGAAATCTTAACGAACTTTAAGAATTGGCTTTTTATTTTTCCCACTCCCACATTCAGCTTGTTTGCTCTAAGATTTACCTACTTTGAACATGATTGGCCCTCCCTGTCAGAATCGAAATAATGGTTCCTTGGTTCTCCGCTTTGCCCATCACAATAACTGATGCAGTGTTTTGTTTTAATGACAGGTGCCTGAGCCCCATGTCCAGAAATTCTAAATCATTAGGTTTGGTCACTTCCCCAACCTTGGATTGTAGTTTTCAAATTGGGGGTGGGGGGTGGGGGGTGGTGTGGCGCCATCAGCGGCCGGAGGACTGCATTTGCTGGTGCTGCTGTTTTCCTCCTCCCTTCCCTCTTTAATAGGTGACACATGAATATATGCAGACTTCCACAGCACAGGGAAGCATGCATGGAAAAGGAAGTCTCAAGTCTCTCCCCACCTCCTATTCCCCCCAGATACCCCTGATTTTTTTTTTTTTTTTTTTTTTTACCACTTTCTTTCACAATTTTGATGTGTACCCAAGATGGAGACCACTGACTTGGTGCTGGCAAACAATATACTCTACAGGTGTTAGAAAAAAATCCCAAAAGTATATACACAGGGAGGGGGGAAGAGCCTTTAAATCTTAAAATAGAAATGAAATTTAAAGGTTAGCCTACTCCATATTTTCACTGACATTACGAGTATTTAAAATAAATTTTTCATGTGCAAAGTAACTAATCTAAATAAAGATGTTTAAACATAGATTTCTAGAGAAGAATTGGAAGCACCCTAATTATTTGTTTACAAGAACAGCTAAATAAACTTATGTATTTGGTGGACTATTATGCAGTAATTTTAAACAGTCCTTATTTTCTACCTTTTCTTTAAATATGTATTATTTTTCTGTTAATATGTGTGTATATATTGATTTTAACTCGTTATGGTTCACTGCTAAAACATAGGGGTTCAAAGTATATTTTACACAGGAAAGTTAAATCCTTCTATGCTACTTGTTTTCTTCCCAGGATTGACAAATGTGTAGATAAAATTTCACCATTAAATTTCTCCACAGTGTTCTTCACTGGATATTGATTTCGTTATAGCATGCGTTAAAACTTCTGTTATACTCGTGCTTGGTTCCACCTCTTGCTTTTCCAAAATGAAATCAAGCCCCTAGTGTTTCATAGGTACTTATCTTGAACACAGTATGCTCCTGCTTATCTCAACTGGTACATCTGAATTCTCTGCTTTGTTACCATATCAGTTTGTTTGATCCTTTAAATGTGAAGAGAAATATGTAAATGAGCAGTCTACAGGGCCTCATTTTGAATTGTGTAAATCTCAAAATCTTTATTGATTAAATAAAGTAGTTAACATATTAGGAAGCTAGATTATGCCATCAAACTTAATCTCAAATTCAGAACTGCAAGAAATTCCCCCATCCCCAAGTCTAATTCCAAGACCGGCTATAAACCCCATCATTGTCTGTTTTCATTGAATAAATTTTTCAATACAGAATATAACATATTAATTGAATCTCCTTTAGTTGCTTTCCCAGAGGCAGAAAGTGTTTTTGGTTCTTGTGTGTCCTTCCGGAGATGTTCTGCACATGTCAAGCTCTGTGTGCATAGGTATGCACCTTAACAAAAGCACACAAATAAGAGAATACAAAACGTTGTTCTGCATTTCTGTCATTTGATGGGGTTTTGATTTTTTTTTTTTTTTAACTGAGTGGTGTATCTTAGGAATTTTTCCACATTAGCGCCTAATTCTTTTTAGTGGCTACATAGTACTCCATTATATCAATGAGCATAATTTTTATATAGTCTACCATTAACAGATTTTTTAAAAAGTTTTTGGTGGTTTGTAATTACAGACAGTGCTGTAAGATATATACATACTTCTCTGTATGCATTTGACCATACCTACACAAGAGATTCATAAAGTAGAATTGTGAAGTCAAAGAATTGTGCAGTTTTAATTTTGATAGATATTGCCAGATTGACATCCTGTAGAGATGGTGCTGTCATACATCTAAATACCTGTTTCCCTTTATACTCACCAAATGATGTATTAACAAAAACATTTTGATATTAGTCAAGGATCATTATTTTTTAATAAGACAGAAGCTTCTATGATCCCACCATTCTTATACAAATATGTTTTCTTTTGGTTTATATTGCCTCCAATTTTAATTTTTTCCCCAATGAAAATGATTTATGTGACAATGTGTTTCTGCTGTTTTTGCCTAAAATTGTATGAATATTTCCTCATGTTTTCTGAATGTTTTTCTAAGTTTCAATGTCCACATAATAAATTTTAATATCACTAAATTACAGTTTGCAAAGCAGCTCACCAAATTTAGGCTTTTTAATTGTTCCTAGGTTTATGCTATTAGAAAACTTATGCACTGAACTTACATGCTTATATTTTAAACTTAAATTGAATGATTTTTTAAGAAATTTTATCACTTTAGCCCATTCATTTAGATAGTTGATTCAGTCTATTTTTAAAAGATTTATTTTATTTATTTATTCCCCCCCCCATCCCGCCACTTGTGCTCGCTATCTGCTCTCTGTGTCCGTTCGCTGCCCGCTTTCCTGTGTCTGCTTGTCTCCCTTTGTTTTGTTGCATCATCTTGCTGCGCTAGCTCCCCCCATGCACGGGCCGTCAGTTCTCCGCAGGCGCAGTCCAGCTTGCCTTCACCAGGAGGCCCCAGGAATCGAACCCAGGGCCTCCCATATGGTAGATGGGAGCCCAATTGCTTGAGCCACATCTGCTTCCCAAATTATTATCTTAAGATAAATTCCAAAAGAATTTGGTAGCACCATCTTTTGATGACCTTATTTATGTGACAGCATTTCCCTGTGTGTTTCCCTACCTCAAGGTGCTTAAGGATAAAAGGGGGGAACCAGGGTAGTTCAGTGGTTGGGCACCGACTTCCCACATACGAGTTCCCTGGTTCCATCCCAGGCCCTAGAACCTCAAAAAAAAGAAAAAGAAAAAAGGATAAAAGGAACCATACCCAAATAAGTTTGGGAAATACTGCGTCTCCTACTACTGCCACACAAGACTCATATTGCATAGTAAAGTTCAGCAGTAAAGAAATCACCTAAACTTAAGTAACTGCACTTCTCAAACGTATTGCCACAAAAACTTGTTTTAAATTGTAGCAGTAACAGCCCTTGAAATGTACTCGGAGAGATGATAATGAGGAGAGTGATACATCATGTTTTCAAATAGGTTTATTAAAATTGAATTCTTGAATTTGCTCTTCTACTTCTTGAGTCATAATATTTCTAGTATATTAAAGAAAAACAGATGTTTATCTTCTACTCACTAGAGGTCATGATAGTTCCACCCAGCCACAGAGTAGACTGTCATTCAACTGGTGTTTATAGAAAACTTATTATGGCCTTATTAAAAGCAGGACGTCAGAAGGACATGTTAACTAAAACTGAAGGTTGACCAAAATTCAGACTCAGTTTCTTATTATACACATAGCAGTGAGTTGTCAAAATGAGTAACAATTAAACCAGACTGCAGAAATACGATGAAAGTGGATCTAAAACAAAAAACCTCCCCAGACATCCATCTGTAGACCTGAGAAAGAAAATCTTGACATCAGATGTTAAGTAAGAATATTCAGTTTTGCAGTGTGGTGCTTAGGAGCTTGTTTTTGTTTTGTTCGGGTCTGAAATGAATTCAGTATTAAAAATGGGCTTTCATTTTCCTATAGGATTTTTTTTTTACAATAATTTATCAAAATATACCTGTCATTTCAGAATGAATACATGTAGTATTTTTTGTGTGGCATAGATAACCAGACTCTTCAGAGATTGTTTCATTCACCAGTATGACATTTGTGGTACTCCAGTAGCTGAAAACCGTAGGACAGTTGGTGGTATGCTCTTTTTTAAATCCTAAAATGACTTATTGTTATTATTAAAGTAAGACTTTTTCAATATAAAAATTTTCAGAAAGCCATTAGGTAAAAATAAAGTCTGTCAGTATATAAATGGGGTTACATTATGCTTTGTTTGGTAATCTGCTTTTATGCCACTGAACAGTATTAATGGACAACTGTACCTGTACATTTAGATAAATCCTCATACTTCGCAGCATTTTTACTTAATCCATTGTGTGGACATGCCATAATTTTTTAAAGTCAGTCTTCTATTTTACTTGCTTATAAGTTTTCCGCATTATAAATGGTGCTGTAATAAACATGATTTTTATGTAATCTGTGTGATTTTCCGTTTCCTTCTGTAAATTTTTAGAAGTGGAATTGCTGGGTCAGAGGGGTCTGTACAATAAAATTAGATCAGCAGTTGTGTTCCCCTCAGAAAGGTGTGTATGTTAATCATTTATCTTCTGACATCTGTTGTTACTGAGTAAAAGGTATTCCTTTGTAGGTTATGGCTCTTTTCTCTCACAGTTGTTTTTGAGGTGGAAACTTTGTCTTTGGTGTTCTGTTCTTTCACTACAGTGTATCCAGGCATAGGTTTGTTTTACTTATCCTCTGTAGAACTTGGTGTGTTTTTTCAGTATGAGGATACTTGTCTACAGTCTTCAGCCATTATCTCTGAATTTTGCTTTTCCCTTATTTTCTTGATTCCTTCTTTCAGGAAATCCTCTAGATGTATGTTTTTTATTTTGTCTTCTGTGTTTCTTAATTTCTCTTCTATATTTCCCATTGCTTTATATCTGTTGCTTTCAAATCTATCTTCCAATTAACTTTTTCTCTCTTTTCTCAAGTATCTTCTGCTGTTTAACCTATTGATTGAGTTACTTATTTTAGTGATGGTAGTATACTCTCCAGAAGTTCTACTTTGTTCTTTTTTAAATCTGCCTCTTCAGTTTGTATATTTATGATTTCTTATCTGTGATCATTTTAAATATTTTATACCTTCTTTCATGTTTTCCTGTTATCTTCCATTCTTGGATTCTAATCATCTTGTTGGTGTCCCTGATTTTTACTCATGGTAGATAATTTCTTTGTGTTTTTATACTTTAGGGAGCTCATCTTCTATAAGAATGTTTTTTTGTTTTTGTTTTTTTTTCATCTAGGAATCCTACACTGCCTGGGTCAAGGACGTATTCTTCCAGAGTGGTTTTGCATTTGTTTCTGCCATGCACCCCATGATATCACCAGCCTCAGACCAATTTTAATGCTAATTTCTGTTTGGGGTTTCCTCTCTACACCTGTATTATAAATGTGGATCCCATACCTGTGCATGGTACAGGCTTGTGATTTTAGTTTTTTAAGGGAGACTTTTCCCTCTGGTGAATGTCAAACTTTTCCATATATCTATAGTTATTGTTTGGGGAGTTTTGTTTTGTTTTTCTTTTTTAATATCTTACCTAGGCAGTTTGTTTACTAGAAAGTCATACATTTCATCTAAATTTATAATGTCGTTAGTACTATAGTAGTCTCACCTTCCCTGCTTCACTCCCCATCCTATTTCCCCTGGGGCTAGAATTGCAGAAACTTTGCTGTTTCATTGGGCTTACTGAAAAACCAGCTTTCAGTCACATTTGATTAATATTCTGCAGGGTTTTTCCCACTAAAAATATACTTTCTTCCCAAAATGCTGGTGTAGGAAAGAACCTTGTGGATATAGTCCATCCCTCATCATAGACTAAGTGACTAAGTTTCTAACAGTATTTACGGAAAAGGTAATGTAAGTACTGAATATTGATTTAAGCTAAAATTGTGAAGTGGGTAATTGGACAGGTGGGCATGGAAGCAGAGAAGTATGGTATATATAAAACAAAACAAAACCCCCCAAACAACTATAGATATATGGAAAAGTTTGTCAAAGATTGAGGTTGACTGCCCCTGACGGTCTTCCCCTGCCCCAATACACCAAGCCAGATGGGGCAAATCTTATCAAACTTTCAGGGGGAAAAAAATAATTATTGTATTAAACGGTTTTTTATTCTGTAGAAACTGTGATCTCTTCCCATGGGTACAAATATAGTCAATGAAACATCTTCCATCATAAACCATGCTGAATATGGTTTGCTAATTAGCATCGTTTGTAGTCTGTGAGCCATTAACTGATTCTTTAGTACTCTCTGCACTGTCGTAATAATTACCAAGAGGTGAAAAATAAGTTGCTTACATACTTAAGAAAGGAAAGAATATGGTATATTTTCTAAATCTTTCCAATATATTTACTGTTGTAGTTCTGTATATACTCCTTGGAGTCCCTCTAGATCATTTGAGCTGGCTGAAGTTTAGGTACCAAAATTTGGCTAATATTAACATTTCTATAAAACATCATTTCTTTATTCTTTTCTCAGAGGATCAGTACCATAGAAAACATGTCTATTTGGTATTAAAAATAATTTTCCAAAAATAAAAAAATAATTTTCCAAATTAATATTTATGAAGTATTTCTTGGTTTTCCTTTTGAAATTACACAAATACCAGTTAGTTGCAGTAGTGTACTTAGGTTGTACTTATAAATTATTCGTCCAAAAAGGTTATAGTTTAAAATCTTGCCTTCATCCTTAAAAGATATTTTTGCTGGATATAAAATGTGGGTCTGTGTGGTTTTTGTTTTTTGCTTTTTTGTGGTTTTTGTTTTGGTTTGGTTTGGTTTAGTTTTTTGTTTTTTATTTTCCTTTCAGCACTTAAAATTGTCGTTTCACTAAGTCTTCTGGCCTCTGTGGTTTCTGATGAGAAGTCAGCAGTCATTCAAATTGTTCCTCTATATGTGATGTCATTTTTCTGGTTGTTTTCAGGCTTTTCTCTTTTTCTTTGGTTGTTAGCAGTTCGACTATGTTGTAAGGAAACTTTGGCTTTTCCTATTAAGAGTTCACTGAGCTTCAATCAGTACATTTATGTCTTTAAATTGGGGAATTATTTCCTCTAATATTTTTTCTACCCGTCCTCTCACCCCTTTCCTTCTGGGTCTCCAATGATAGGCTTGTTAGAGCTCTTGATACTGTCACAAGATCTGTGAGATTCTGTTCTGGTTTTGCTTTTCTTTTTGTAAAGTCATTTTTCTCCCCATCCTTCAGGTTGGTTAATATCTATTTCTCTGTCTTCAAATTTACCGGCTCTTTATCTCTCATCCCCAATCTGCTGTTAAGTCTGTCCAGTGAATCTTTATTTTCAGATCTTCTATTTTTCAGTTCTTGAGTATCCAGGTAGTTATTTTTTTATAGTTTCTATTTCTTCACTAAGAGGTCTAAGAATATTTGCCCTTACATCCCTGAGCATTGTTATAATAGCTGCCTTACAGTTCTTATTTGCTAATTTTCACATCTGAGTCATCTTGGGGTTCTTCTCCATTGATTGCCTTTTCTCTTGAGTATGGTCAATTTTTCCTGTTTCTTATGTGTAATAATTCTGGGTTGTTAACAGGATATTATGAATGAACATTATAGATATGCTAGGTTGTATTGTGTTCTTCCATTAAGTATTGATGTTTGTTTTAGTAGGCAGCTAACTTTGCTGAACTCAAGCTGTAGACTCTGAGGTCTCAGTTCAATTTAGCCTTTAGCCAGGATGCCTTGAATCTGCCTCACATGAGCATTTTGGCAATCAGAGTTGTGTGCAACATTTAGACACAGAGTTTGGGGCTCCCTTTCTATGGTTCCCTCCTTTCTGTGATTTACTCACTCAGTGTTCAGCTGTTGTGGTCGTGCCAAGCTCTGTCCTTTGGTTCTTCAAGCCAATGAGACTGCAGGTTTTCTTTCTGGGTGTTAGCCACCCAAGCCTGCTGTCTAGCTTAAAAGCCATAAAAAAATGGAAACTCTCCCAGTGCTATTCCTTTCTTCCAAGTACTAACCACTCCCCACTCCATTTTTTCAAATATTTTGTCTATAGAGTTCATAGTCGTTATTTGTGAGAGAGAGTTGGTCCAGTAGGGGCTACTCAGCCACTTCTGGAAGCAGAACCCCAAAAATATAATTGTACTTTTGAAAGATTTCCTCCTTTTTGTACTCAATCATCATTATTAGAAAAGAAGGCAAGTATAGTAGTTTTTCAAAGAACTTTAGCAATTTCTATATGTTATAATGGACTAGTTTGCAATTTATTTTCACAATTGAGCCTCTTTTAAATAATAAAGATGTTTCTCTAGACTGAGAATTTGTGTCTCACCCAAATTATGTATAAATTATTTTTTCCAAATCTAGATCAATTGAAATGTATTTGGAGACAATAATAAAAAGAAATCATATAGTAAAATACTTCATTTCATTAAATAAACATTGCATTAATGTGAGCCCAATCCCATGGTGCTAACATTTTGGGGATAGAAAAATAATAAATATATATGTCAGGTATAGGTTAATGGTGTTGTGAAGAAAAAGCAGAGAGCGAGGGTGTGGCTGCCAAGAGGCCTAGTAAATTACGGACTGAGAACTGGCAGAGTAATGGCTCCTAGCTGGAGAAGTATGCAGGGGCCAGGAAGGGTTTTTAAGATTAGCAGTATTGTGGTGTGTTTGTCATTTCTTGTTACTTTTTAATATCATTTGCTTATTTCCAGTACTTCTTTTTTTCCTCCTGTAATCCATTTCTAGAAACTCTTAATTCAAAAGCTGGAATTGTATCTCTTTTTGTTAAAGAAATACACTTTAGGGGAATCTGTGCCAGTAACTTGCTTGATAATAATTTTAAACCTATCCGATATAATTAAGCTGAAGTCACATAGACAAAAGAATTAAGTAAAATTTATTCGATTTAAAAACTGAAAGGTTTACCTTATAACTAAAATAAACTTTTTTTCTGTTGAAGACTCAGATGTTGTTATTGTAACTAAATCTACTCAATAATATTTGAATATCTACTGTTATGTTGAAAACTGTACAGAGTGCTAGGTATGCAGTAGTGAACAAAAAAGACCTAATCCCTACATTCATGGCATTTACAGACTTGTTTGTTTTTTAAGCTTATATTATTGATGTCTTAAAAGAAATACTACAGGGGAACAGATGTGGCTCAAGCGGTTGAACGCCTTCTTCCCACTTGGGAGGTCCCGGGGTTCTGTTCGCAGTGCCTCCTAAAAGCAAAACAATGAGCAAACAAATGGGGAACAAAAAACAACTTAGGGGAGCTGATGTGGCTCAATGGTTGAGCGCCAGCTTCCCATATCCAAGGTCCCAGGTTCATTCCTCAGCCCTGGTACCTCAAAAATAAAAAAGAAAGAAAGAAAGAAATACTATAGAAGATAAGAAATTCATTTAAAGAGATTCTTTCTATTAAATTTATCATAAAATGAAGTGTATTTTAATTATCAATCAAATGGCATGGTTCTTAAATATTGTTACTATATTATTTAGGTTTAATGTATGTATATCAGGGGCTTTCAGATAATTTTAGGGAATAAAAATAAAGTCATAGTTTTCAACTTGGGTCACATATTAGAATCACCTGGGAAA
>PVKH010021503.1:0-14335 GCA_004027955.1 Chaetophractus vellerosus | reverse complement strand
AACAAAGGAATCCAGAAGCCTGAACCCTGGAGACGTCGGCAGCCATCTTGCTCCAGGGCATGGACTCTGGTATGGGAAGAAATTTATGCTTTGTGGCCTGGTAACTGTAAGCTTCTACCCCAAATAAATACCCTTTATAAAGACCGACCAATCTTTGG
This sequence comes from Chaetophractus vellerosus, assembly GCA_004027955.1. Taxonomy (NCBI): domain Eukaryota; kingdom Metazoa; phylum Chordata; class Mammalia; order Cingulata; family Chlamyphoridae; genus Chaetophractus; species Chaetophractus vellerosus. The sequence goes on along the minus strand of PVKH010021503.1, from coordinate 14,177 downwards.
TATATTTCAAAAGGCACGCCTGTGGCTGACCAAAACACCTCCCAACTCACTTTGTAATCTCTTAGCCATAAAAACTCTTTTGTATTTAATATTTCCCCCTTTTGGTCAAGGTCTTTTCCCAAATGCATCACTAGTTGGTGCTTGGTAAGAAGCCCTCAGTGCCGGTGATATCTGTCCCTGGAAGTCATGTCCCATGCTGGGGGGAAGGCAATGAGCTTATACGCCGAGTTTGACTTAGAGAGAGGCCACATTCGATTAACAAGGAGGTTTTCAGGAGGTAACTCTTAGGCAATAGATATTACTAGGCTGAGTTTCAATTTTACAAGAATAAGGTTCATAAGTACAAGCATTAATATCAAAGGCCTGGCACATTGGTTTGTCTTCTTTCAATAGGCACTGCCTATGTACTCTAGAGATTCTTGCCACTCTATTAGAAAATGTAGCATGACTTCCCAGGATGAGAATTCAATATTTTGTTGGTTATTGTGTGGGTCTCTACCCACTGAGATAATATCTCATGAACACATGAACACATTCATATTCCATACAGGTATGCCCCAGGTGCACCGTTCCCCCTCTCCACATCCTCCCACCATTGACACCCTGCACCACTGATCCTCCCATGCCATAGTTGTAACTTTTCTGTGATTCAAAATCTTCCCCAAAACAAAACCAAAACAATTTCTTGCATTGTGCCTTTTATCACCATATGACCTGTTATCTTTTACGTATGTTTACAATTTCTTCTTTATGTTCCCCCAGTGTAGCAGCTTGATATGGTTTATGAATTTCAAAAATAGATATTGGATTATGTTTGTAAACTGGTCTTTTCCTCTGGGCATATTAGAGTGTATTGGATTCAGGGGTTTTACTTTTACTTAATTAAATTATGATTAGGGTTTTGATTGGGCCACATCAGTAGGGTGTTGAGTCCCTGCCCCTTGGTGGGTGGGGACTCAGAGATAAAAGATAAAGGACAGAGTTGGAGTTTTGATGCTGGAGTTCTTGAGCTGGAGCCCCAGGAAGTAAGCACACAGAGGAGCTTGGTCATGAGAAAAGAGAAGCAAGCCTGAGCCCAGAGAGAGGCAAGCCCTGGGAAGAGAGGAACACAGGATGCCTGAACCCTTACAGATGTAGGCAGCCATCTTGCTCCAATACGTGATAATAGATTTTGGTGAGGGAGGTAACTTGTGCTTTATGGCTTGGTAACTGTAAGCTTCTACCCCAAATAAATACTCTTTATAAAAAAACAACCGATTTCTGGTATTTTGCATCAGCACTCCTTTGGCTGGCTAATACACCCAGTGCCTTCTTTTTTTTCACTTTGTTTTCAAAGAAGTCTTAGGTTACAGAAAAGTCACATCAAAAATATAGGGGATTTCCATATACCCCCCACTCCCTCTCACATTTTCCCCTATTAATAACATCATACATCGTACATGAGTATGGTACATTTGTTACAATTGATGAACAAATATTGAAGTGTTGCTACTAACCATGATCAATAGTTTACATTATGGCTTACACTTTGCACCATACAATTTTATAGGTTTTGAAAAAACGTATAATGACCTATATCTGTCATTGCAAAATCATGCAGAACAATTTCAATGCCCTAAAAATGCCCTATGTTCACATATCTGTCTCCTTCTGTCTTAATTTCATTATACTTATAAAAGACCCCAGTCATACACTCCTATTACTCAACACATCCTGATTGAGGTGGGCCATACCTTAACTGAAGTAACCTAATCAAAAGGTCCTACTGACAATGGGTTCAGACCCATAAGAATGAATTAAATTTGAGAGCATATTTTCTAGGGTACATACAGTTCTCAACAATCACAGTTATTTTATATTCTGAAACCCTAAATTCACTCATTAGTTCTAGTGGATTATTTGGCAGTTTTCATAAAAGTTATCATGTTATACCTGAATAGGTATTGTTTTATTTTTTCATTTCTGATCTGTATGACTTTTCTTTCTTTTCCTTGCCTATTGCAAGGACCTCCAAAACAATGTTGCATAGAAGAGGTGAGAGTGGATATTCTTGCCTAGTTACTCATCTTTAGGGAAAGCATTCAGTTTTTCACCACTGAGTATATTAGCCATGGATATTGATTCTTGTTAAATGTTTTTTCTGCATCAACTGATATGATCATGTGGTTTTCATATTTAGTCTGTCGTTAGGTTAACTAAATTGGTTGACTCTCAAATGTTGAAATAGTTTTAAATTCTTAAGAGAAACCTGACTTGGTCATGAAGTACACAGATTCAGGAAATGATTTAGGAAGTATTACTTCTTCTCTTATATTTTGGAAAATTTTGTGAAGAACTGATATAATTCCTACCATAAATATTTGGTAGAATTCACCAGTGATTCCATCGATGCATGGAATTTACTTGGTTGGAATTTTTCTAATTAAAAAATCATTTATTTAAGAAAGATAGAACTACTGATATTATCTATTTCTTCTTAAGTAAGTATTTGCCCTTTTTATTTTCAAAGAATTTGTCTCTTTCATCTAAGTTGTCAAATTTATGGGCACAGAGTTGTTCATAATGTTTTCTTTTATACTGTTAATAGCTGATAATTTAATTTGAGACTTCTTTGTGTTTATTTTTTTATTTTTATTTTTTGTTACATATCCCTCCCCTTTTTGCTTGCTCTTGCTGTGTGTTCATTTTTTTGTGTTCTTCTATGTCTGCTTTGTCTCCCCCCGCTGCGGTGACACGCCGAGTCAGCTCACTGCGCAGGCGGCTTGCCCCACTTGTGGGCAGCTCTGCTTCCGTTCCCGGGCGGCTTTGCTCCATTCGCTGGTGGCTCGCCCTGCCCGTGGCGGCTTTTTGCCCTGCCCACAGTGGCTCTGCCCCACCCACGGTGGCTTGCCTTCTCAGGTGGTCTGCCCACTCGGAGGGGTCCCCGAGAACCAAACCCAGGGCCTCCCATGTGGTGTACCGGCACCTATTCACTGGGGTACAGCCGGCCCCTGTGTTTCTTTAAATTGTGTGTTAATTGGTTGACCTATGATTTCATCTAACTGATAGGTTCAAGAAAAATTGTGAATTTTCAAATTATCTGGATTTTTTTGAGTCATATTGGAAGCAATGCTAGTTCCAGGTTTCTGTGTCATAAGTTGATGCTGGAAGCTTCAAATAATGTATTTTAGGTAAACATATACTTGTGGTAAAATCATAATTAGAAACTAGGAAATGATTAACACAAAATTCAGGATTATGATTACTTGGACAGGAATCTTCAATGGTAGTGGTGATATTCTCTTTCTTAAAGTAGGTTATGGTACATTGATGTTAATTATATTATTATTTCTAAAACTTATATATGCTATGTACAGTATATTGTACATATGATATTTTCACAATAAAAAAGCAAGTACAACCCTCAAAGAAAGAGCTTATATCTTTTTTGCCTTTTTATCCAGGTACCCAGCCCAAATTAGGCATTCAATAGTTAATTCTACATTTAGTTTATTGAATCTTTGAACAATCCAATTTTATATTACACATTGAAGCCCTAAACTTCCTTTTATACCACAATCATACATTAGCCGACAAAACAGTATTTTTGACCTATCTCATGTTCTGACAAAAACAATTTTGTTTGAGTAATGTCACCTTTAACTGATTGGAAATGTTTGTGGACTTATTTGGTTATTTTATTGGAATGGTCTTTAGTGCTTTAAATACTCCTCTGATTAATGAGGAAATAGGGTAGGAACAAGAGAGTGGACAGGTTTTGCTCCAACAAAAACAGGACTTCTGGGTAACATGTTAAGTAAATGTTTGAAAACTACTTTTGTTGTATTTTTCCCATATTATTTTATATAATTATTCATAATAGAAAGGTAAATGTACCAAAAAGAAGTCTAGATTTCTTAAACTTCATAGAAAGAGACAAATGGACATTACCAGACATGGCAAATGCAGTATTTAGGTTCAATGTTTAATTACAAAAGAAATAAAATTTACAAAATCCTAGAAATGGACTGTAGAAGGCTATCTAAAAATCAAAGTGTAATCTGGAGTTCTATATTTTTAAAAGATCCTTGTTAATAGGAACCTCCTTGTAACATGTAATGTTAGCTTGTTTTCTCATACATCTATTGATTGTAAAGATTTTCAGGAAAACTTCTTGCAGATGCTTTAGTATAATCAAATGAATCTTTATATGGAAGAATCCACATTTTAGAGTGAAAAGAGACTGGGTTTTGGAGTCAGATATATTGGTTGTAAAAGCTGGTTTCCTGAGTTCCAGTTGACCACGATGGCAGTATAAGGTGCTTCAAAGTGCAATCTCCTCAGAGAATCTTGGAATAACTAACCAAAAGTGGCAGAGCCATTATCTTCAAAACTCTGGAAAACAGTTAAAAGATTGCAATAACTGAGCAAGTGCCAAATCAATAAAAAGCAGCTTGAAAAATTGGTAGGCAAAGCTTATGGTATCCTTGCTAGCCCTTCCTCCAACCCTTTTGCAGCATGGTGTGGAGTCAGCCAGAACTCTCATTGTGGGCCCCTGACTCTGTTCCAAAGAAAGCAGAGAAAACCCTGTGCACATACCGGGGTGCCCATTCATCAGTGGCAGTATATCAGGTAGAAACCTGAAGGACTGAGCCAGGAAACTTGTCTCAGGATCCCCCTCCAAGAATTTGTACTGAAGGCAGCTTCCAGGCAGCTATAGCAATGTAAGAAATAATTAAGTCAAAGTGGCCTGGGTCAAAGGACACCTACAATGGCATAAAATAAAGTGCCTAGGAAAGGGTGAAAATCTACTTCAAGGGGAGTAGAAGAGGCATTCAGATTCTGGAATGAGGGAATTCCTAGGGCCATAGGCAAGCACAAGCCCAGGACAGGAAGTAGGCTTTAGCCAGGCTCAGATAGGACAGAAAGGACCCTGCATTTTGCATTCACCTCGGCCTGATTTTCTTTTATAAGCAGGATAATCTCTGAAGGAGACCACCAGCTAAAGCAAAGCCAGTATGCAAAGTCTGTGAAAGGTGCTTTTTGCTATGGGTTTTTGCTTTTGTTAGCTCCTGGCACTCAGGGAAATCTCTAACATATCACTAGATGGATACAAACTTAAGCAGCAGACAGCTCAGAGTGAACACTTTAAAATATTAAAATGTACAGTGTTCAACAAAAAAAACTACAAGACAATCAAAGAAGCAGGAAATGATGGCCCATGGAAAGAAAAAAATAAAAATCCAGAAACCATCAATGAAGGGGATCAGACTTTTGACAAAGACCTTAAAAATTTATCCTCAATAAACTCAAGGAGACAAAGGAAAACATGAAAAAATAATTAAAGGATATCAGGAAAACAATGAAGGAACAATAGAGAATATCAATAAACAGACAGAAATTTTTAAAGGTACCAAACAGAATTACTGAATTTGAAGATCACTATAACTGAAATGAAAAATTCCCTAAAGAATTTCAACAGCAGATTGGAGCTGGAAGAAGAAAGAATCAATGATCTCACAGACAAGACAATTGAAATGATTCAGTATGAGCAGCAAGAAGAAAAAAGAATTTTTAAAATGTGAAAAGAGCTTAAGAGATCTGTGGGACAGGATCAAGCATACCAATGTACAGATGGTAGTCCCAGTAGAAGAAAGAGAGAAAAGGGCAGAAGGAATATTCAAAGATATAATGGCAAAAAATATCCCATATTTAACAAAAGACACAAACATGAACGGTCAAGAAGCCCAATGAACTGTACACAGGATAAACTCAAAGAAAACCATGCCCACACATAAGTAATCAAAATGTCCAATGCCAAGAAAAAGGACAAAGTTCTGAAAGCTGCAAGAGAAAAGCAACAAGTTATGTAGAAGGGGATCCCAATAAGATTAACTTTCAATTTCTCATCAGGAACCATAGAGGCAAGAAGGCAGTGTTATGAAATATTTAAAGTACTAAAGTAAAACAATTGCCCACCAAGAATTTTTTATGCAGTGAGACCTTTTTCAAAAATGAGGGAGAAATTAAGATATTCTCAGATAAACAAAAGCTGAGGGAGTTTGTTACCACTAAACCTGCTCTACAACCAATGCTGAAGAGATTTCTTAGGACTGAAAGGAAAGGACATAAGACAGTGGAACAAAGGGCATAAAAACCAAAGACCTCCAGTAAAGGTAACTATATGCATGGTTACAAACATGAGGACTATTGTACTGTACCTTTTGGTATACAACTCTACTTTTTACTTCTTAGAGGTTCTAAAATGCAAAAGCATAAAAATATAATTATAAATCTATGGTATAGGGCATACAATGTGAAAAGATAATTTGTAACAAGTACAACAAAAAGGTAGGGAGATGAAGGAATATAAGGAAAGTACATATATATACTATTGAAGTTAAGTTGGTATCAAATCAAATGTGATTGTTACAGATTCAATATGTTAAATTCTAGCCTCATGGTAACCACAAAGAAAATATGTAAATAATATATACAGAATGAAATGAGAAGGGACTCAGGTGCAATACAAAAAAACACAAATAAATAGGAAAGTGGCATGAATGGAAGAATTGAGGTTCAAAAAGTTACAATTCAAAGACAAATACCAAAATGGCAGAAGAAAGTCCTACATTATCTTTAAAAACTTTAAATGCAAATGGATGAAACTCCCCAGTCAAAAGGAAGAAATTGACAGAATTGATTTTAAAAGTATGACCCAACTAATATTGTTTACAAGAGACTCACCTTAAATTCAAAGTCACAACTAGGTTGAAAGTCAAAGGATGTCAAAAAATACAACATGCAAATAGTAATCAAAAGAGACCTGGGGTAGCTATCTTAATATGAGATAAAATAGACTTTAAGTCAACAACTGTTACTAGGGACAAAGTAGGTCAATGTATACTGATAAATGGTCAATTCAACATGAAGACATAAAAATTATAAATATATGTGCCCCTAACAGTAGAGGCCCAAAATATATGGAACAAATATTGTCAGATTTGAAGGGGGAAAGAGGTAGGTCTGCATTAACAGTAGGAGACTTCAGTACACCACTTTCAATAATGAATAGAACAGCTTGGCAGAAGATCAATAAAGAACAACCAACAGCAGCAGAATACACAGTCTTGTCTAGTGTATGGATCATTCCCCAATATAGATGATAGGTAGATCACAAAAAAAAAAAATGTCTCAATAAGTTGAAAAATATCATGTATCTTCTCTGACCACAATGGAATGCAGCTAGAAAACATTACAGAAGGAGAACTGGAAAAATTCACTAACATGTGAAATTAAGCAAAGTACTTTTAAATAACCTGGAGTCAAAGAAGAAATCACAAAGGAAATTAAGTAATATTGTGAGATGATTGAAAATAAAAGCACAATATACCAAAACTTATGGGATTCAGGAGAGGCAGTGCTGAGATGGAAATTTATAACTACAAATGCTTACATTAAAAAAGATGAAAGATCTCAAATCAGAGAACTAACCTCACAAATAGAGGATCCAGGAAAAAAAAAAAGAGCAAACTAAACCCAAGCTGAGCAGAAGGAAGGAAATAACAAAGATTCAAACAGGGATAAATGAAATAGACAATAAAAAAAACAATACAGAGAATAAATGAAACCAAAAATTGGTTCTTTGAAAAGATCAATAATATTGAAAAATATTTATCTAAATGGACAAAGAAAAAAAAGAGAAGACACAAATAACTAAAATAAAAAATGAAAGGACCCTGAAGAATTTAAAAGGGTTATAATAGGGAACTATAAGCAACTGTACACCTACAAATGAGATAAACCAGTTGAAATGGACAAAATCTCAACAGACCAATCACTAGTGAAGAGATTGATTCAGTCATTGAAAGCTTCCGAATAAAGTAAAGGCCAGGACCAGATGGCTTCACAGGTGAATTTTATCAAACATTCCTAGGAGAATCAATATCAATCTTGCTCAAATTCTTCCAAAATATTGAAGAGGAGGAAACACTCCCTAGATTCTATGAGGACAACGTAAGACTAATACTAAAGCCAGGTAATGATAACACAAGAAATGAAGACTTCAGATCAGTATCCCATATGCACATAAATGCTAATATCCTCAACAAAATGCTAGCAAACAAAATCCAACAGAACATTAAAAAAAATTATACACCATGATCGAATAGGATTTTTCCCAAGTATACAAAAGTGGTTCAATATAAGAAAATCAATCAATCCAATACATTAATAGAATGAAGGGGAGAAAAAGAATGATCATCACAATTGATATAGAAAAGGCATCTGACAAAATCCAGCACTGTTTCTTGCTAAAACACTTAGAAAACTAAGAATAGAAGGAAACTTCTCAACATGATAAAGGTCCTATATGAAAAACCCACCACTAACATTATGCTTATTGGTGAAAGACTGAATGCTTTCCCTCTAAGATCTGGAACATGACAAGGGTGCCCACACTCATCATTGTTATTCAACATTGTACTGGAATTTCTAGCCAAAGCAACTAGGCAACTAGGCAAGAAAAATTTACCCAAAGTGGAAAGACAGCAGTGAAACTTTCCCTATTTTCACATGACATGATCTTATATACAGAAAATCTTGAAAAATCCACAACAAAACTACTAGGGCTAATAAATTAATGGAACAAAATCACAAGATACAAGAACAACAGGCAAAAATCAGTAACATTCCAATACACTAGTAATAAACAACCTGAAGAAGAAATCAAGAAAGATATTCCACTTACAAAAGCAACTAAAATAATCAAATATCTAGAAATAAATCTAATCAAGGATGTAAAGGACTTGTACACAGAAAACAACAAAACATTGCTAGAAATTAAAGAAGACAAAATAATAGAAGGACTCTCCATGTTCATCGATTGGAAGACTAAATATTATTCAGATGCAAACTCTACCCAAAGTTATATATGGATTCAATGCAATCCCAATCAAAATTTCAATGGGTACATGTCTCATTCTGCAGCTCATCTGCATCCAGGCCTCAGACCATGTACTTTTCTCATTTTCTTGTTTCTTAATAAGCTCTTTACTCTCTTGCCTTAAAAAAATTTTCAACAGCCTTCTTTGCAGAACTGGAAACATCAATTACCAGATTTATATGGAAGAGTAAGAAACGCTGAATAGCCAAATCTATCTTGGAAAATAAAAAAAAAGTTGCAGGACTCATATTCCCAAATTTAAAGCTTATTAGAAAAGCCACAGTAAAAAAAAAACAGCATGGTACTGGCACAAAGACAGAAATATAGACCAATGGAATCCAATTTAGAAGTCAGAAATCTGCCCTCACATTTACCGTTCACTGATTTTTTTAAAAAATTATTACATGTCCCCCCCTTTCTGCTTGTTCTTGCTGTGTTCATTTTTGCGTTCTTCTGTGTCTGCTTGTCTCCCCCCCGTTGCAGCGCCCCGCCGAGTCAGCTCACCGCGCAGCAGCCTTGCCTGCTCATGGGGGCTTGCCCTGCCCGTGGCGGCTTTGCCCTGCCCACGGCGGCTTGCCTTCTCACGGCGGTCTGCCCATTCAAGGAGGCCCCAGGAACCGAAGCCAGGGCCTCCTATGTGGTAAGCCAGCGCCCTACCAATTGGGCTACAGCCGGCCCCCATTAACTGATTTTTGACAAAGGTACCAAGTCCACTCAAATGAAAAAGAATAGCCTCTTCAACAAATTGTGCTGAAGACTGGATGTCCATATGCAAAGGTATGAAGGCAAATCCCTACCTCACACCATATGGAAAAATAAAATCAAAATGGATCAAAGTCCTAAATATAAAAATAGTACTATAAAACTCCTGAAAAAAATATAGAAACATATCTTCAGGACCTTGTGTTAGATGGTGGTTTTTTAGACTTTATACTCAAAGCATGAACAACAAAAGAAATAATAGATAAATGAGATAAATGAGACCTCATCAAAATTTAAAACTTTGTGTATCAAAGAACTTTATCATGAATGTAAAATGACAACCTATAAATGGAAGAAAATATTTTGAAGCTGTATATCTGATAAGGGTTTAATATTCAGAGAATATAAAGAACTCATACAAGTCAACAACAAAATGACACACAACTCAATTAAAAATAGGCAAAAGACTTTTAAATAGACTGTATTGGTCAGGGGTTCTCTAGGAAAACAGAACTGACAGGAGATTTCTGTATATAGTGAGATTTTATAATATTGTCTCACACAACCATGGGGATGCATAAGTCCAAATTCCGTAGGGCAGGCTGCAAACCAGGGGCTCTGATGAAGATCCTTGATGAGTTCCCCAAGAGACACTGGCTGTCTGAAGTAGAGATGGGAATTCTCTCTCTGAAAGCTGAAATCACTTGCCCTTTTAAGGCCTTCTACTGCTTGGATGAGACATCACTCATTGCTGATGGCAATCTCCTCAGTTGATTATAGATGTAACCAGCCATCTATGCAATCAACTCACTGGTGTGTTTTTTTAAATTAAGTAATTAATTATTTATTTTTAATTAATTAAATTTTTTAAAGATACATCGATTACATAAATGTTACACAAAATTTTTAGGGGTACACATATGCCCCACCTCCCACACCTCCCACAACCTCCCACTCACTGATGTTTAAAGTCCACAAAATGCCATTATATTACAATTATCCCAGTGCTTGCTTGACCAAACAACTGGGCACCATTACCTGGCCAAGTTGACAATTAGCCTAACCATCATAGTCCACCCCTTGTCAACTTGGCAGTGATACACATTATCTTAAACCATACTTAAGTTCTAATTAAAAACAATAACAGACAGTATCTATATATATTTCTGCCTAACAATATTCAACTGTCCTGCATACTACCAGAAATGCACTAAATCCCTCCAGAATAGTGTGCAAGTCCTTGGGTAATATTCGCTCTTAAACTTGACATCCTTATATACTATGACATGAAACTAATACAACTTATGTCATATGAAAGGGGGAAGGTTAGGGAAGAAAACAAAGATATTCATTTTATGTACATATAAAAACATACTCATAACAAAACAAGGAAGAAATATTCATGACCATTAAACTCCTCATTTCTGTTACTGGTCACATGGTTGGAGTTCATATTTACCACTACCTTCTTCCACTACCCATTAAATGTTCCCTTTACCCTCAGCAAGCACTTCAGCATGGTTCTTTGCCCATTCGGGTGACCCAAGCTTTCATTCCAGAAGATTCTGGAACATTGTTAGTCTTGCCTGGATTGGGTTGTTGCAATATTTCCATTGACTTTAATCACAGGTCATGGAGTACTAAGAGATGCCCTAGGGAATCTACTGTATTCCAGGCAAACTCTTTTTTACCTCCATTGTGTAGGTGTAGTCCTATTTTCCCTTGACAGGATCAATCACCCAAGGCAGTACAGTAATTTCCTTCTTTGCCTGTTGATTCAGGGGCATGAGGAGCCCAAAGTGGCCAGGTGGCAGTCTTAACTTCCAATTCAATGGAATTGTTGTGTTCCCTGGTGGAAGCACTCCTTCTTTTAGAATGAAGACCTATAGACTAGTAGAGCATAAAGTTGCAGGGACAGGAAGCAAAAAATTTCCTAGTGGATCACTAGGGGTAAGAGTGAGTGATGCCAAGCCCATTTTCACGCCTTGATTCCTGGACCCGTGAATTCTGGCTATGGGAGAAACAGCACCATAGAGTGAGCACTGATTCAGAGCACACACAGCCTCCTGGAGTTCTCCTGGAGAACACTGCCCCAGTCCTGAAAGGAATTTCCACCTAGTTGGCATCATAATTGAGTCTTCAAAAGGCCATTCTACTGTTCTATCAATGATGGGGAACATGGTAAGACCAGTGAATTCTATGAGTATGTGCCCATTTCTGTACATCATTTGCTGTGAACTGGATTCCTTGATCAGAAGCAATGCTGTGTGGAATGCCATGGCGCTGGGTAAGACATTTGGTAAGTCCACAGATGGTAGTTTTAGAAGAAGCATTGCATGCAGGGAAGGCAAACCCATATATGGAGTATGTGTCTGTTCCAGTTAGAACAAATTGCTGCCCCTTACATGATGGAAGTGGTCCAATGTAATCAATCTGCCACCAGGTAGCAGGCTGATCACCTCAGGGAATGGTGCCAAATTGGAAGCTGAGTGTGGGTCTCTGCTGCTGGCAGATTGGGCACTCAGCAATAATTGTAGCCAAGTCAGCCTTGGTGAGGGAAAGTCCATGTTGCTGAACCCATGCCTAATTTCCATCCCTACCACCACAGGATTGTACAACACAAAGTTTGAATCCTAATGTGAACTATTGACTTAATTTAATAATATTGTGTCAATATTGGTTCACCAAATGTAGAAAACTAATGCAAGATGTTAATAATAGGGGAAACTATGCGGCGGAGGGGGGGTATAACATAGGAACTCTGTACTATCTGCTTAATTTTTACGTAAACCTAAAACTGCTCTGAAAATAAAGTCTATTATAAATAGGTATAACTTATAGTACCCAAATCATAGGGTTGCTGTGGGGATTAAATGAGGTAATTAGAGCATTTAGTACAGTGTCAGCACATATTAGGTGCTACATGAGTGTTAACTCAGTCACCACTACCTCCCTAACCATTGTTATTATCATTATTATAATGCTAGTTCACTTCTGTATTGGTTACTTATTGCTGCATAAGAAACCACTCCAAAAAAGTGTGAGCCTGAAAACAACAAAAGGCATTTATTTGCTTGTGATTCTATATTGAGGAAGGGCTTAGTAGCGCTATCTCATCTGTGCTTCATATAACGCTAGCTAGAGGGCCCAAGACAGCTTCGCTATCATGACTGGGGCCTCCACGGAGGTAGCTGATACAGCCAGGGCAAGGCTGATATAATCTCCCATCATATGGCCTCCATCTTCAGGATGGTAGTCAGGCTCTTTTAAGTGGTTGCTCTGAGCTCCAAAAGTACGAAAACAGAAGATGCAAGGCCTGTTAAGGTCAAGGCTTAGAAATCCCAAAATGTGATCTCTGCAGCATTCTATTGATTAAAAAGAGTCACCAAAGTCAGCACAGATTTAAGGGAAAGGAAATAAATTCTAACACTTGATGGACAAGGTCAAAGTCACATGCTAAAAGTCAAGTGGAATGGAGGGATGGCGCTGCCATCTTTGGAAACAATTTATCACAATTTCCACATACACTCTTAGGAATAGTCTCGGGTTTGGTCAAATCTATCCTTACATTTGTAAAAGCAAATCCAAAAAATATCTTCTGACACAGCTGTTGACTAAATTAGTTGTGTGACAGTGATTGTGCAAGGGTCTCTATGTGTAGGACTCTATGTGGTGAGTCCTGCCAGTTGTACCACTGCATCTTGGCAGGAGTAGGTCTGGATGTGGTCTTTGAGAATATTTTTGTAATGTACATAATGACAGCCTCATTTAGTTAATGACAATCAAAACTAATGTGGTGCATCTGCTTATTGGCTGTCTTTGATAGCCAGGAGTAAAGGACTATACACTTGGAGGAAAGCAGACTTAATGTGTGCCTACAGGTACTTGTGGAAGGAGAACATTCATTAAAGGGAGATGGGTGGAAAAGGAAACATGGGCTTATTAAAATCTATCTAATTGCAGCTGTAGTTTGTTAGTACAATTATCAGTTTGTTATTTATTTTTTTAAAATACACTGTATTTGAGAATAACTATACTTGCAATGATCTCTTGATTTATTATACCTAGCAATTTGACTACTAAAATAGTCATTTCAGGTCTGTCCACAGTTTCTATTTTGATAAGCAAAGCTAAGCATTAATATCTGCTACCAGGCGTAAAATGTCATTCCCACTGGGGAGCTAAAATAAGGTTTATACCTGCCCACTTTTAAAATTATATGATTTTTTAAAGTATTGTTTTTCTGTAAAGTCCAGGCCAATCTTGGCAAAACTCTGAAACACAGCTGTTATTTTCACCTTGACAATGTTAATTAATCCATAAGGGGAAGGCTTGCTGCAGTTGTCTCTGACCTTACCCAGCACTTTCTTTGAGGCCAGGATCAGCATTTCTCTCTCCTCCTTATGATCCAAATTCTAAAGCATTAACAATGTGATGGACATTCAAAGGAAGTTACTTAGCACACCACAGGAAAACTTCCAATTTCTCCTCCTTATATCTCTATTCTCTTTCTCATAAAAGTTCTCCTTCCACTACTAGAGTCCTCATTTCT
>PVKH010021502.1:0-14317 GCA_004027955.1 Chaetophractus vellerosus | reverse complement strand
AAACGACGAGCTGGGAAATTCTCTCCGAATGTTGAAATCAGTTCCCTTTTATAAGCAGTCAACTGAATGGATAACAGCATCATCCATTCTTCATCCAATCTTGCTGATTGATGCAGATGCAATTAGCCCCAGGCTTGCTGGACCCAACAGCTGGGCACAATTACCTGGCCTAGTTGACACATTAGCCTAGCCATCACACATATCTTTTGTTAAATTTGGAAGGCTTTATGCCATTATATCTTTGAACATGTTCTCTCTTTTTCTTCTGGTACTTTCATAATGTATATAATTGTGCATCTGCTGGTGTCCCAGAGGCCACTTTGGCTTTGTTAATTTATCTGTTCATTATTTTCTTTCCCCTCCTCAGTCTGAATCAAGTCAATTGACTTGTCTTTGATTTTATTAATTCTTCCTTTTGTCATCTCCAATCTGTTGTTGAAACCCTCCACGAAATTTTTCATTTCAGTTTTTGTGGTCTTCTCTAGTATTTCTGTATGGATGTTTTTGTAAAAATTTCTATGACTTCATTGTAATTCTCATATTGTCCATGAATCCACATAGTAATATGATAATGATTTTCTTGAGTGCCAGGAACTAACAAATCATACATCAATGCAAAAAAGTCACCTTTCATAATCTTTGTAAATTGGTTCTCCACTGGCTGCGGCTCTCATTTGGAGTGTAGCCCTCCTATCAAGAAGATCAGCCCTTGGTAAAGGTGATGTGTAGGATCTTTCAGGAAGGCAATCTCACATATATATTTGGGTATGTCTTTTAAATGTCAAAAATAAACAGATGCACTTAAAATAACACATCAAAGTTTGGGACTAGTTTACAACATTAGTGTAACATCTAGGAAGAAAGTATATTTTCTAAGTATTTGGAGCCCTCTAATTTATTCACATATAATAATAAAATATTGCTACCTTAAAGGGTTAGTCTCTTGTTTGAATTTATATACTAATTTTTTAAAAGATTTATTTTATTTGTTTATTTCTCCCCACCCCCTTGTTGTTTGCACTTGCTGTATCTGTCTGCCTTCCTTGTTAATCTTTAGGAGGCACCAGGAGTTGAACCCAGGACCTCTGATGTGGGAGGGAGGTGCCTAATTGCTTGAGCCACCTCTGCTCCCTACTTTGTTTTTCCTTTCTGCATCTTTCATTCTGTTTTTCCTTTCTGCATCTCTTGTTTCATCATCTTGTTGCATCAGCTTGCCGCACATGCCTGTTACATCAGCTTGCTATCTTATTTAGGTGGCACTGGGAACCTCTGCTCCCTGCTTTGTTGTGTCTCTTGTTATGTTTTTTTCTTCTTGTGTCTCCTGTGTCAGCTCACCGCACCTACCCATTGTGCCAGCTTGCTGTCTTCTTTAGGAGGCACCAGGATCCAACCTAGCAACCTCCCATGTGGCAGGTGGGAGCCCAGTTGCCTGAACCACATCTGCTTCCTTATATACTAATTTTTATTTCAACAAAAATGGTTTTATTTCAACAAAAATGGTTATTTAAATAGATGGTTATATTTTTTCTTTGATTATTTTTTTCCATTTTGAGAAAATAGACCTAATAAGCCTAAAACCTTATCTAAATCTGGAGATTTTAACAGAATAAATAGTAGAAAAATACATATATAACATTTTGAGAAAATGAATAAAAGTAAAAACTATAGCTCCTCTATATTCTAGTACAGTTGATTCTGTTATGTGTCAATCAAAATGAGTTTGCTTAAAATATATTGCCCATATGAAACCACAAATTTACAGTGAGTTAATCTGAAATGGTTTCTTTATGTATTTTTTTAAAGATCTACCAGGGAATGAACCCAGGACACATAGGCAGCAGGCGCTCAACCACTCAGCTACAACTGCTCCCTTTCTATGTGTATTTTTAAATGTTTGTCATCTGTAAGTTATTTACCATAGAAAATATTCTGTTGCTCTCAATAAGAGTCTAATACATCTAAACTAACACCTGCACATTCCCTTTCTTCCCACATGTAGGCAGAAATAAAGTTTCATCATCTGTTCTCTCTGGTACTTCTCATGTTTTATGATATATTATCTCACATTTACATCCATTAAAACAATCAATATTGACCTCTGAGTTCTTATTCCCCAAGTAGTTCACTACTGCTGATTTTGTTTTGTTTCTTAAATTGGATCTTTAATAAGTAACAAGTCTTGGGAAGCAGATGTGGCTCAAGCGACTGGGCTACCATCTATCATATAGGAGGTCTGGAGTTCGATTCCTGGGGTTCCCTGGTAAAGGCAAGCTGGCCCACACAGTGACCTGGCCTGAGCAGAGAGTTGGCCCTCATAGAGTGCTGGCCTGCATAGAATGCTGGCCTCCGTGGAAAGCGGGTACTTCAAGATGATGCAACACAAAGAGACACAGAAGAGAGACAATAAGAGATGCAGCAGACCAGAAAGCTGAGGTGGCGCAAGATTTTGAGCAGCCTCTCTCCACTCGGAATGTCCCCAGATCAGTTCCCGGTGGTGCTGCCTGAAGAGAAGACAAGCAGACACAGAACACACAGAGAGCAGACAGCGAGCACGAAAACAACAGGTGGGGGCAGCCCAAATAAATAAATCTTTAAAAAATATATAAGTAAAAAGCTTTCTTAAGCATGTGTACAGCTTTATTTCTGAGGATATTCTACCTGAAATGCTCCAATGCTTTATCCTGAAATGTTTGCTGCTATTTTACCCTACTGAGGTAGTGTTATCAGAATTGGTGTGCAAATTTCTCTTTGTTGTGAGAAAGAATTCAAGGACAAGCCACAAATTAATTAAAAATAGAGAATTTATTGTGGGGTAAAGCAAGAAAACAAAAGTACAACCTTAGAATTGAGGGTGGGCATTCTCAAGGAAGAGAAATACAAGTTCTCCCCTGGGGTTCCTTCTTTTATGTGGGTACAGGACTTCAGAGTCTAGGCTGATAAGCAAGGGATTAAGGGTGTCAGGGTTTAGGGGTGTGGAAGTTTAGGGGTGTGGGGGTTGCTGTCTGGTCTTGATTGGCATCTGGGTGCTGTCTATGATCTCTGCAGGGCGACTTCACAGGCAGTGAATAGCCTCTAGTCACTGTCGGTGAGGCATGAGGTAACCGTAAAACTAGGTGAGAGGGTGGTGCCGGTTCCCCCTTGTCTCTCCCCATGTTGCTGGCTGCGTTATTATAGCACAGATTTTGGGTGTGTGCTGTAAGCTGCAAGGTGGTTGTTAGAAGTTGCCCCTTCCTGACTTGCCTGTGACTCAGCAGGCTGCATCTAGTTAGCAGGCCATTGCCTCAGTTTCTCTAACCAGGTGTTTTTGTGTGTCTTATTAGGTTTTCTGCCCCCTTCCTCCTTAGGTCTTTATTCTATCTTGCCTCACTTCTTAAACGGTGATATTTAAATTGGATATTTAGAGAAAAAGCAGAATAGAATAGGGATCTAGTAGGTAATATTTAAATCTTCCTTCTCAAGGACAGAGGTTGTCACTCAATTTTCTGTGCATCTCCATTCATACCACCTTCAGTTTTTAATCACTCTATGGTATCTATTGTTCAAAATTATTTTTAACTTTCCAGTTGATTTGCCCATAAATCTTGCAGTTTTGAAGTAGTTTTCTCAGTATATATATATTGTAATAGATATCTATTTTCCTTCTGTTAGGTACATATGGTTTTGTATGCACTAAGTTAATTTTCCAAAATTTAAATAAAATACTCAAGTTTGAGAGATGCTTAGTTTTCATTCAAAAGAGATATATTGAGACTTCCATGCTCTGACTGAAGAACGATGTCTCAAATTTTTTACAAAGAAACATAAAATCTATTTTCCTCTAAATACAGTGTTGTTTCCAATTTTTTCAAAGTACAATTTTAATATTTTAACTATGTTAGAAGAAGAATTAGAAGTTAAATCATATTGGCATTATTCTGTTTGAAGTATATAAAAGCTATATATCAGTCTCCCATAGAAGAGTTCCAGTCTGACATCAAGCCCTCTCTAAATATTTAAAAATGCAATTTCCCAAAGTTTAAATATATATTCCATTCTTTTTTGCTGTTGATTCTCTCTATTGTTTTTTATATATAATTTATTTTTTTAAAAAAAGAAAGGTTCGATTACATGAATATTAAATTGAAAATATTGGTGAATCCCATATACCTCATCCCTGCCCACACACTTTCCCACATTAACATCTTTCATTAGTGTGGTACATTTGTTACAATTGATGAACACATATTGAGGCATTGTTACTAAGCATGGACAATAGTTTACATTATAGCTACACTTTTCCCCACACAATTTTGTAGATTTTGACAAAATTAAAATGGCCTATAAATGTCATTGCAATGTCACACAGGATAATTCCAATGTCAAAAAAGCCCACATGTTACATCTATTCTTACCTCTCCCTCCCATGTCTGGTGGCCACTGCCTTTATTTTGCAAGTTCTTCCATTGCTAGAATAATAATAAGTCTACTTTAGTCTGCATTTGCATTCCCCCTTTATATTTCTTCATTCCTCAATCTTGGGGATTTTGGGATGGTGATGCCCATTCTGTTTCTGATTGAGAAGGGGATTAGATCACATGGGGCAGATGGATGGAACTGCAGTTGTGCCTACTATTTTTGGGGGGATGATCATTAACCATCATTATCCTTTTGTTAGTTGTCCTGGGCAAGTCCAATGAACTGGAGAGTAGGTTTTGCAACTCTGTTGAAATTCTGGATTCAACTGGCATATGAAGAAACCAAAGATTTAGATCTCTGGGACATTTATTTAGCAAGTATAGTGCTAATTATAGGTTCAAATAAAAGGGAGAGAAGAACAATGTGTAGGGTAATTATAAATGTGCTTAACTCTGTAACATTGGGGAACATATATTCCAAATTAAGGCCCAAATTCCTGATATTGTCTGCCCTGTCTATAGTGCCTAGATGTCTCTAGAGCCCTCAGGACCTTACTGTTTGAGGCACTGTTTACTGTGGCAATCAATGAGATCCTGCTGAGAAGTGCATGAATGAAACCTCTGGAATGACCTCCCAACTCACTTTGAAATCTCTTAGCCATAAAAACTCATTTGCATATAATTCTTCCTCCATTGGTCAAGGTCTTTTTCAAAATGCATCATTAGTTGGTGCTTGGCAATAATCCCTCAGTGATAGGGAGGCTCGTCCTCAGGAGTCGTGTTCCACACCAAGGGAAAGTAGTAAATTTATATGCTGAGTTTGGCATAGAGAAAGGACATGTTTCATCAACAGGGAGGTTTTCAGGAGGTAACTCTTAGGCAACATATAATACTAGGCTAGGTTTTCACTTCACAAGAAAAGCTTCATAAGTAAAACCATCAATATCAAAGGCTTGGTGTACTGGTCTGTCTTCCTTCACTTGGCACTGCCTATGTACAGGGGATTCTTGCCATTCTATTAGAGAAGATAGCAGGCCTTCCCAGGATGGGAATTCAATAAACTTTCAATTATTTTGTGTGTCTCCACACACCAAGACAATACCCAATGACCACTTGAATGTATTCATATGCCATAGAAGCATGTCCCAAATGCACACCACCCCACATAGCCTCCATCACTTCCCCTGCCATAGTTGTAGCACTTCCGTGTTCTAAACCATCACCAAAACCCAAGCCAAAAAAAGAACAAATAAAAATAACAAGAAAATAAATAATACTAATAAAAATAACAAATAAAACACAAAAATAAAAAAGAAACCAGAAAATTAAAATTAAAATTAAATAAATAAAACTTTTCATTTTGTCTTCCATCATTGTTGCCCACTTTTTCCCAAAAATGTCATAACATCTATATTTAGGTATTCTAATAAATCTCTATACATTTTTAGTGCTTTGATCATAATTTATAATTATTAATTGGAGCTACCCTCTTTTTATTTTAATTACCTTGTTATTTTAATAATTTTTATATACCTTTCATCAGATATTTACTTAAAGTTGAATTGGATTTTCATTCTGATCAAAATCTTTGAAATATTCTATTCCTAAATAATGAGGCACCTTCTTGCTTTTTAATCTGAATTTGGAAAGCTCAACCATTGCCCATATTAAGCTGTTATTTCCATTGGTACTTTTAAATTTCACATTCTCTGCTCGTTCCCCTTTTAATTGGCCTTAACTCACTATAATGACTTTGAATTTGAGAATTTTGAAGTTGTTCAAGAAAAAAATTGGCCAGGAAATAGCAGAATTCCACAGGGTTTATTGGGGTAATGCTTTGCAAATTTGCTTGTCAGGCTTCTGAGGAAGTCATGGATATGCTTAGCAGCCAGCTCCCAGTCTTTGCCCAATTCCCTCCTTTTATATTATCTGCAGATGTTTCATTGTTTCTGTTCCACAGTCCAGGGGAGACATGTGGGCTAACAGAGTGGCCTAACCTTAGCTTAAACCCCAAACCATGTACAAGCTGCCCCATCTGGTTATCAGGAAGAGCACTCTGTACAAAGGTGGCTTGAGGTATGATTTTTTTCCTCCATGGCAAAGCTCCCTCCCCCTGGGGTCTATGAATACCCTGCCCTTGGGCAACCAGATTTGTCTCTTATCTCAAATGTGAATCAGGGCATTAGAACCATCATATACCAACTCTGACCCTAATAGTTGGCTTCCTACGATGCTCTTCCCCTGCTCTTGTAGACACTTTATGCTGTGTAAATAAGCAACTTTTGCTAAAAGTTTCTGTTGTGCTGAGCCTGTGTTCCCAGA
The DNA here is from genome assembly GCA_004027955.1 of Chaetophractus vellerosus. NCBI lineage: Eukaryota > Metazoa > Chordata > Mammalia > Cingulata > Chlamyphoridae > Chaetophractus > Chaetophractus vellerosus. The sequence continues at coordinate 7,601 of PVKH010021502.1, read as the reverse complement.
CAAACCATATAGCAACTTCTGCAGATCCCTCATGGCAGGAAAGCCTCCAGAGGCCAGTGAGGAGTCAGGGTAGGAGAAAACTTCCACTCTAGTGGAGGACAGTAACAAAGCAGGATTGCTTATGTTTCTAAGCAATGGTGGAGATTGAGTGACTGAAGCAGCACAGGGACTTATTAACTGAGAGCAGATGCAAAACAAGGTTCATGGGGTTTATGAAGCAGGTTGACTCTTAATGATTAGAAATGGGACATTGGTGTTATTTTAAAAATAATTAGATGTGCATGTGTTTGAGTTTGTTGCCATCATTAGCCAATTCATATAAAACTTACCAATTCACTTACAAAGTCCACAATTTCAAATCCATGAGTCATGTTACTGTGTCATTATAAGGAATCTCAGTAATCTCAGTAAATTAAGAGCAGTACATCACAGCTCCTTGCCAATGTAACTTCTTTGCCTTGATTCAGAGACATTTTTATCTGGTTTTCTATGACTGTATTGCCAGGGAAATTTCAAAATCTTTGGCTGGTATACCTTCTGATTGATTCATACATGTTAGAATACCCAGGATTCTATCTGGAGTCTCTCTTTTTTTATTCCACCCACTTTATCTATTGATGGACCACATTTAACTCAATCATGTATATGTTTTGAGTTCTACTGACTTTTTTTTCCCACTAGAATTATCTCTACTCTAAAACTTCCTTCTTCTTCTAGTTTGGTCTTGTTTTTCTAGTTATTTCCATTTGGAAATTAGTTCTCTAGTTTGAAGTCTTGGGGGTCCAGTGGGTCCTGGTGTCTGGCTCCTCCTCCTTAAGGGAAATTTAGCCTGCAGCACACAGCCATCTGAATGCCCCAGGACACAACTTAAAATGTTACAAAGCTTCTCACAAAGAAACTATGTACAGATGGTATCATAGACTGTAATTTTCTCGAGGCTGTACAATTCCTTCCTACAGTAACATCCCAAGACCCCATTTATGTGCTTCATGTGACCCTAGAAGAAATTTTGTTATGAAATTTCATTGTTCTGATACCCTATATATTGTCCTTCTTTTTCCCGCCTCTTTGCAGAGTGCTACTTTCATTCTTTGTCTTGCTGCTGCCAAAGACCCTCTCCTTTCTGTAAGTTCCAGTAAATAAAGCTCATGTCTGATTATGTGCTGAGTGTGTACTTTGATCTTACAGCTGCCCTTCACCCATGCCCTTCAGGAGTTGGGTTGCAACAATTGGTGAGCAGCCAGCCAGGAGACTGAAAAATCACTGGCAGTAGCAGGCATGAGCTCTGGGAAGTGAGAATCCATAAGGAAAAGCCTGGGGTGGCCTATAACATCCATGTGGGGAGGGGTGGCTGCCCTCCAGGATGAGTGGGAATGGCAGAGGGAATATGGGGACACTCTGAAAACTCTGCAGTTATACTGGCTGTGCTACAGCAGGTAGCAAAGCAGTTGCATTTAAATAAGAAAAAAGGGAGGCTGCCTGATAGCTGTGGCTAAAGTATGACCCCTAAAAGGAGCCTTGCAGAAGCCTACTAAGGCAGAACAAGTGGCAAAGGACTGTTTGCCTCTTAAAAGAAGAGTTAAAGTTAGGAAGGGACATGTGCCTGCCACAGCCAAAGATGGAAGTTTCTGATTGCCTGCACCAAGTTAATGATCAGTTAGAAACCCTGGCTTATAGATATGCTCGGGCTAGAGGACACTGGCTTCCTTGAGTCCAATTCCAGAAGATATTAACCATCCCTGGGTGGGACTCTAAGGCATGGGACCCTGTGGACTTCTCAGATAAGGAAGAAGAGGAAAAATGGGAAAAGGGCTAGATGTGACAAAATGGAAAAATGTAGACTGGGGAATTAAAAATTGTAATTTGACCTGTAATTCCCCAAATTAAATCTTTAATAGCCTGGAAATGAGGGTAACTAATCCAATTACTGAATTCCATAAGTAAAGAAAAATGTCCTTAAATGCTAAGGAAAGATTATGATTAAAACAAATTAAACAATTATACTACATATTTCAGAACCTGGTAGTCAGTATTCTTTTAAAGTTATTCATAATTTTAAAATTTAATTGAAAATGAAAGGAAGTTTTAGCCTCCTGCAAAGGGAGGAAAAAGAAGAACATTTCTTGTATAAACTATAATTCTTCCAATTTTGTTTCGCATAGGTGTTATCTCCATAGGTTTATAAGATATTAATAAAATAAACTAGCATTATATGTATTAAATCTCTAAGATAATAAAAGTTGTCAGTTCATGCTTAATAAAATATAAATCTGTCCTAAAGTGAAATAACTAGTGTTCACAGAAAAAAATGAGAAATGTAAGACAAGAATTTTAAATGGACAAACGTAAATTTTATTAGTTGCTAATTGTAAATTAATAAGCTTGTTTAAAGTTAAAAGTAGGGGCCGGCTCGATAGCCCAGTGGATAGGGCGCCGGCATACCACATGGGAGGCCCCGGGTTCGTTTCCCAGGGACCTCTCCTAGCGGGCAGACCGCCTTGAGAATGGCAAGCCGCCATGGGTGGGCCGGAGCCGCCGTGGGCAGGGCAAGAAGCTGCCACGGACATGGCAAGAGTCGCCACGGGCAGGGCAGGTCGCCTGTGGATGGAGCGCAGCCAGCCACCCGCGAACTGAAGCAAGCGCCGGCCGTGAATGGACGCAGAGACCGCCCACAAGTGGGGAAAGCCGCGCCTGCGCAGTGACCACTCTCGGCGCGTCGCCGCAGCTGGGGGAGGGGAGATATGTAATAAAATAAATAAATCTTTAAAAAAAATAAAAATAAAAATAAATAAAGTTAAAAGTAACTTGTGGTTGCAAAACCATTTTCTAAACTGATATTAATGATAATAAAGGGTAACTTCATAAGAGAAAAACCTGTCAGAGGCCACCTCTATCTGTATATTAAAGTGGTAGCAAGAGGAAATTAATCTTAATTTCATTAGGAATCTTACATTTTCATAAAATATTTTAAAAGGTGGTTTTTGTTCCTGCATGGCCAAAGTAAAATAACTGATAATTAACATAATTATGGTAAAGCTGTAAAGTAAAAAGTAAAGTAGTAAAAATAGTTGTTTATTTAATATGTTAACAACTGCATTGAAAGAATTGAGAATGTGTATAAAAAATAAAAGTGGTAAATGTCAGTATTGTTAAACTCTCTTGTGCCCCCAGAATGTCTCTCCATGCTGTCTCTCCATTTGAGTTATTGGCTAGGTCAGTCACTATGACTGCTAAAACAATAAAAGTATTTACAATATCTCTGGACATGCTCCTGAAATAAATGGAATTTTGGAATTCATAACTATATCAAACCGCCACACTCCACCCTCTAAATTCCAAAAATATATTACAATATTCAAAAAACTGTAAGTCAGTAGCAAAGCAGTACAAAATCATAACACAATCAGTTTAAAGAAACACAGTTTGTCTTGGGGCAAAGTCCCATCTGCTGTAGATCTCTGAAACTTACAAAACAACTTATCTTCTTCCAAAACACAAATGGACAGACAAAGGATAAACATTTTCATTACCATAAGGAGAAATTGGGAAGGAAACATGAGTCATGGGTCCTCTACAGTTCAGTAAACTTGCAGGGCATCCTCCATTCAATTTCAGCTTCAGAACTCCAACTCAAAACCTCCAACTCTGTCCTTTGCCATGTCTTTTATCTTTGAGACCACACCCACCAAGGGGCAGGGCTCAATGCCCTACTGACGTGGCCCAATCGAAGCCTCAATCATAACTTAATCGTGCCCAAATGAACAGACCAGTTTACAAGCATAATCCAATATCTACGGAATTCATAGCTATACCAAACTGCCACATTATTACTTCCTTTTTTTGGGTTGCGGGGTAGCTGGCATTTTAACTCATAATCTCAATGCCTGCATTTGTTCTGCTGTTAGCATCTTAATTGGAGCTGTGGCTACAGCCCACAGCACCAAATTTAATCTTAATACATAGTTGTAAGGATCTGGTTACAAGAGTCCTATTGCAGTGTCTGCAGCACTGAAAGCATACCCTACCCCTTGTGAGAACAGGACGGGACTGATGTCACAGTCGTTGGGGTGAGCATGAAGGACACTCATGGGTGATGTTCACCAGCTGCTGGTGAGTGACAGGCAGTTAGAAAGGCTGGGCTAGGTACCACAAGGTCTAGTATCCACTATGTTTGCCTTTTCCGTGGAGCCACTCTGCTGCTTTTTCGGTCTCAGTGATAGAGTTCTGGATCTTTGCAAGGATATCTGCTTCAACAGTCCCAAGATAGATATTAGAGGAGGGGGCAGGGACGTGATAGATAGTTACTTGTTGCAGCTGGCAGGCATCCCAGATGTTCTTCCACAGATCTCTCTTCCCCACAGAGGGCAGCCCACAACAGTTCATTGTTCCTGTCTTTTACTTTGGCTTCTTCTAGCAATTGTAATTTAAGCCCAAGGGGTATTTGTTTAGAATGTTGCCTCTGCCACAAACCCAACTCAAAGTCAATATTGGTACTGGCTACAACCAATTTACAGGGTAAATTAAGGTTCTTCATCCCCCTTGCTGCTTAAACTTGTATTATTGCCCTCTTCACTATTTTTCTAAAAATCAGCCTTCTGGGGAAAGGGTTCTCATTTCCATGCACAACTTTTTCTGTTTAACACGTATAATGGTTTTAATATATGAGCTAAATGAGGGATGAAGGGATTTCAGTGCCCCAACAATGCTATTAACTCTATTAATATGAGAAAACACTGTACTTTATCAATTATAGTGGAGGGTTCAGTTTTTTGTTTTACTCAACTAAACACCATTTAAGAATTTGTTAGCCAGGACTTTGTAGCTTGTCTCACTTGTTTGCCCATCCCAGGCTCTTAAGATAAGATACCATTGTCTCTGATGCTTCTCTTAATTCTAAAAAAAAGGATTACTGGTTAACATATTATCATCAATAGGGTTACAGCCACAGGTTTTACCACAAAGCCAGAATATTTGCCATCAGGCCAAGACAGATGGTTGGGCTATGCACACAGCCTTCGGGAAGCACTGCAAAATCCAGGGTTGGCCTTCTCACATGAAGGTGAATGCAGGCTGACTTGACTTGCCTAAAGAGATACTTTAGCAAATTTTAAAACAAAGTGATAGTGATATAATGAAATTAGTTTTTGTAACAAACCTGCAATATTTGGGACAGCTTCAGACAGCAGTGGTGTTACTTTAATTCATGATAATCTGCTGTTATGCACCACCCCTGGCAGCCCTCAATGGCCAATCTTTTTCTGCAGCCTTAGAGCTGCTGCTTAGCGAAGGTGGGGCAAATCAGATGAACACGAACTAAAGTATCTGCCTCTTGATTTCTAGGAGGAGAGGTTGTTTCTGTAACACATACCATTTCAAAAATAATTAAAACCATGATTAACAACACAGTACTTTATCTAATATTATGCCAAAGCATTTATAGATTTTCAGGAATTTTATGCACTCTTTAAGTATTCATATGAATATTTTACTGATACAACTTTGATTAACAGAGGGTTAAAGAATCCCTTTTAATATCATAACACTTTTAAACACTTTCCATTCAACTTATAATATATCAAATGAACTCAACTATTCTATGTTTCACTTTTTCCCAAGGTGAAAAATATTTCTCAGGATCTGACTCTGAGATCATAGGTTTGAGCTTTGTAGCAGCTTGATATTATTGATGAATTCCAAAAAGATATATTGAATTATGTTTGTAAACTGGCCTTTCCTCTGGGTGTATTAGAGTGTATTGGATTCAGAGGTTTTACTTTTACTTGATTAAATAATGATTAAGGCTTTGATAGGGCCATGTCAGTAGGACGTTGCATCCCTGCCCTGATGGTGGGTGGCGACTCACAGAGAAATCACACTTCAGAGAAGGCAGTTTGGGGTTTTTATGCTGGAGTCCAGGGTAGTAAGCACACAGAGGAGCTTAGTTGTGAGGAGGAGAGAAGGCCCCAAGTCCCCGAGAAAAGAGACCAGCTGTTTCCCTGATAGTCTAAAGTTCGCCTTGTGGAGAGAAGCAAGCCTGAGCCTGGAGAGAAGCAAGCCCTGGGAAGAGAAGAACCCAAGAAGCCTGAAGTCTTGGCAGACATCAGCAGCCTTTGTGCTCCAACACATGGCAACAAACTTTGATGAGTGAAGTAAATTATGCTTCATGTACTGGTAACTGTAAGCTACTACCCCAAATAAACACCCTTTATAAAAGCCAACAGATTTCTGGTATTTTGCATCAGCACCCCTTTGCCTCTTTGGCTGACTAATATAAACATTATGTTCTTTTAAAAGTGATAATATTTATTTTTCTTAAACAGTCAAGGAAATGATAAGGTTAAACTATAAGAAGCTATTTTGATAAAAGAGATTTTTCTCTTGTATACTGATTTGTCAGGAGAAATGCTTTTTGCAAATTTTTGCTGAAACAGATTACTAATTTGGAGAATTTTGTTCTTTTAACAGAGGAAGAACAAAACTTTAACTTTGCATCCGTATGCTATTTGATATTACAGCTTTTAAAACTTCATAGATAGACAATACATTTTACTCAACTTTAACTAAAAAAATTATTTTTCACATACATTCTGCGCTTTCTGTATTCATTCAGATTTTGTTTTATATTTTAACATTTCTTTATAACCAGTTGTTTTACCTTAGGACAAAATTACTGTCTTTTTCTTTAACAATAAACATGCATTCTATACACCTTACCTACATACATTACTAAAATGATTTTGGGAACTGTCTCAAAGCAAATTTCTTACAACATACAATTACCATAATTAGATTAATTAATGGATATTTTATTTTATCAGTGCAGGAAAAACTACTTTCCACATTATTTTCTGAAAACCTAAGATTCCCAATGGAATCAAAGTTATCTTCTCCCTATCACCACTTTAATATGCAGATTGAGGTGGCTTCTGACAGGTTTTCCTGATATGTATCAATTCAGTTTCTGAAATCAATTCAATTTCATTATGAGGAGTGATGAAAGTTGGGGCAGAAGGTGGCGATGATGAAGAGGGGAAGGGGAGGAAAAAGAAAACTTTTGAGGACTTTTTGGTGTAAAAGAAGAATTTGGTAAGAATAAGAGGGTTGACAGAGGGAGGGATGATTACAAAGGATAAAAAATGCCTGAACATAAAGAATTTCTGACCACTTGCCATTGTGCTGGATGAAATTCTCTGTCTCAGAAAAATTGTAAATCGAAAGTACCATTCTCCAGTCATTGACTTTCATTGTCCAATTTGTGTTGCAGCCACACAGAGGTCAAATAAAAAATGAGTTTTTTGGGGTCTAATGTCTCTTTCAGGTACAGCATTTTGAGGTTGTGAAGGAGACAGCCTAGAGGTGTGTTTTTTGGGGAGGCCAAAGTCAAATTCCCAATTTTAGGTGGTGTAATGGTTTCAGTTTGAATTAATTATGAATTCCAAAAATATAAATTAGATTATGTTTGTAAGCTCATCTGTTCATCTGGGCATGATTAAGTTATGAGTAGGGCGTTAATTGCCACGTCAGTGAGACGTTGAGCCCCACCCCTCGGTGGGGGTGGTCTCAAGTAGAAGCAGAGATTGGAGAGAAGCAGAGAGGAGATT
>PVKH010021501.1:0-14313 GCA_004027955.1 Chaetophractus vellerosus | reverse complement strand
GTTTTCACGGGCGGCTCCGCTCCATGTTTTGTGGGCAGCAGTCCTCCATGTTTTTGCGGCCTGCCGGCTTCCGCTTTCGTGGGCAGCAGCTCCGCTTTTCACGGGTGACTTTGCCATGCCCGTGGGGGCTCAGCCCTGCCCGTGGCGGCTTTTTGCCCTGCCCACAGCGGCTTTTGCCCCGCCCACGGCAGCTTGCCTTTCTCAAGGCCGTCTGCCCGCTCGGAGAGGTCCCCGGGAACCGAACCCGGGGCCTCCCATGTGGTACACCGGCGAGCTCTTTATCCACTGAGCTATCTAGCCGGGCCCAAAAAAGTTTTGTTTTAAAAACAGAACTATTCAATTTTGTTTAATAATTTTATACCAATATTTATTTAATTCTTATTTATTTTTAACTGTGTAGTTCCCCAGGTTGTTCGTGCATTCATTCTTGAATATATCTCAATGATAGTTTTTCCTTTCTTAATTGTTTAATGTTTAATATATAAGAATAAATACAAATCCAGCAATTTTTCTGATTATTTTGTTTCTGAACCTTCAGCTGTGTGTTATGGAGAAAAGCTCATCTTCTTTTTATTTTTTAAAGATTTATTTATTTTATTACATATCTCCCCTTCCCCCCTGCTGCGGCAACGTGCCGAGAGTGGTCACTGCGCAGGCGTGGCTTTCCCCGCTTGTGGGCGGCTTTTGCTTCCGTTCACGGCTGGCTTTCAGTTCGCGGGTGGCTGGCTGTGCTCCATTCGCGGGCGACATGCCCTGCCCGTGGCGGCTTTTTGCCCTGTCCGTGGCAGCTTTTTGCCCTGCCCACAGCGGCACTGGCCCGCCCATGGCGGCTTGCCATTCTCAAGGCAGTCTGCCCGCTAGGAGAGGTCCCCGGGAACCGAACCCGGAGCCTCCCATGTGGTATGCTGGTGCCCTATCCACTGGGCTATCGAGCTGGCCCCAAGCTCATCTTGTTATTAGCTGTTTTGAGAAGCCCATTTTAAGGAATAGCTGTTTTTATTGGAAAGGACCTTTTTATGCCTGTAGTGTGCTAGAAGTGGATATTTTGGTAGGTGCCCATGTTTCCAATGGAAAGGAGAAGCAACACTGTTTAATAAAGGAAGAAGAGGAAAGAGAATTTGAAGCTGAACATTGAATGGGAAAAACATCAAGGAGAGGAGGAACCCTGGTAGTGGTGTGACTGTAGGGAAAAGGAGTGAAGAGAATTGTCTCATGCAGATATATTAAGTTGTTCTCATGCCCATATGCCTTGCAAACCTATCTCTCTTCCCCTATGAAATCTTTAGTATATTCTACATTGTTTATGATGGTTGGTGGAGTAGATAATGTTTTTGAGGGGGGCAAAAGGAAGATGTTCTGAATTTTGCTATTAAATTTAGAGTTAGCTAAGAATACACTACCTGCAGTGAAAGGCAATAGGTGGGTTTCCATCAGAAGGGGAGTGGTGGTAAAATGAGTCTCTTACAGATGACAAAGAAAAAAGACATTTTCACAATGTAGAATTACAAATAATCCATGTCCTGCTTAAGGAGTTTTAGACATAAAAGAAAAATGTGATACAGTAAAGGTATTTAAGACAAAAGGAAAATGTAATATAGTAAAGGTATTTTTCTTTAATTTACAGTCATATATATACTTTACTTGCCTAAGTAGATTTTAAAACTCAAGTTAAGTGACTGCAAACTAGTCAACTGCAAAATCACATTTATTTTCACATCACTGAAAACAGCTCTTTTAAATAAATCTGCATATGTAAACTTCCCATTTGAAGTTTAGCTCTCAAAATAACAATGTGTTATTATATTTATCTATTTTTAGTGGGGACTGCATTATAAACTTTACTTTTCATTTTAATGTACTGTTCAATTTAACTTTGCTGTGGTAGGACTGTCATTTTGTACACCAACTTCAAGTTTGGCATTGAGCAGACCTCACATTAGGCACTTGATACATGGTTAATGAGTAAATGAATGAACTAATGAACTGTACCTTTTATATTCTGATCTAACTAACCAGGAAAAGATCTGCTGCATGTCATTTAATTTATTATTGTCTTAACTGATTAACTTAAAAAGAGATTCAGTACATATATAAAGTGTTAAAACATTTAGATATTAATATTTTGAACTTTCTTTTTAAAGCTAATTATGGACTAAACTCTTTGCCTTGGTAAAGGAATGTCACACCCATATAAAGGTGAGATGTAATTGAGGACTTAGGGGCAGGGAAGTATAATAAACCAGAGTCTGTTGGGCATGCTCCTGAAGATAAGCCACCTTTAGGCATTTTTAGGTTGTTTTCATGATAGACAATGTTTAGAAGGACCTTTATATAAATATTGTTCCTTACCTCCACCCTATCTCCAATATATATACTGGCTAAGAGTGAAGATTCTTAAGAGCTGATGAGTGAAATAATATACAAAGAGGAGAACAAGGTGTAAAACAGCTTCCTGATGGCCGTTTTCTCTTTGGTTGAGAATGTAGTATCATAGCACTGCAGTGTGTACCACAGGGCTGTTTAATTTTTTTTCCATACCAGGAAATAGTTTAGCAATAGACAAATAGAAAATAATATAATAAGCATCCATGTGCATACTACCTACCTTAAGATTAAATATTACTGATATTATTAAAGCTTCCTATATTCATTTCTTTTACCCAGAGGGAATCATCATGGGATATTATGTTAATATTCCCATTTCTGTTTCAATATTTTTACTACATACACATGTATCCATGAATGTTATATAATACTGTTTTGCATATTTCTTAAACTTCCTATAAATAGTATTCTGTACTGTTTTAAAATGAACTTTTATGTTTCACATGTTTTTGAATACTTTGATGTAGTTACTCTAATTCATTTGTTTTATGCTATTCTAGAGCATCCGGTTGTTTAATTATACCACAGTGTGTTTACCCATTTTGTACTGAGTTAAATGTTGATAGCTTCCAGTTTTCTGCTTTTGCAAACAATTTCTCAATGAACATTTTTTTTTTCCCCTTGGGCACATTTGTGAGAATTTCTCTGGTTGTTACCTGGAGGTAGATTTACTGGGCCATTGAGTTAACACATCTTCAACTTAATTATAATGCTAATTTGTTTTACCAATTTATCCCCTCAGCAGCAGTGTCATTTTATATCCTTGATGACTACTTGGTAATCTCAAACTTCTAATTTTTGCCAATCCAGTCTTTGTGAAATGGCAGCTCACTGTTATTTTAATGTATGCTTCCCTGTTATGAGCAAACTAGAGCATCATTACATGTTTACTGGCCATTCAAGTGTTCTCTCCTTTATATATATATGTATATTCTTTACCCATTTTTCTTTTGGCTTTTCTTCTTCTTCTCAATGACTTATAGATGTTCTTCATATATTCTGGATGCTCTCTCTTTCTTTATATATTCATATAAATGTTTCTTCCAGGTGGTAGCTTGTCTTTTCATTTAACTATCATCTTTATATTTCTCTATCTATTATCTATATCTATCTACCTATCAACATATCTATTTATCAATTGATGGTTCAATCTCTATCACCTATATCTCTGTTTATTGTCTGTCTTATCTATCTATCATCTGTCTGTCTCTCTCTCCTCTATCTTCCATCCATAAATCAAGATAATATGATAATTTCAGTGTAGTCAAATATATCTGCCTTTTCCTTAATGTTTTGTGTGTTTTGTATCTTGTTTAAATACCTTTTAAACTTCCAGAACATAAATATATTCCTTTGTATTTTTTTCAGCATTTTAAGGTTTTGTCTGTCATATTTAAACATTAATCCATGTTCAGCTGATTTTTGGGCATGTTATATGTGGAGATCCATTTTTCATAGGATAACCAATTTTCTCAGCACCACTTATTAAATAGTGTATCCTTTATCCACTAAATTTTAATGTCACCTCTATTATATATTAAGTTTCCATGTGTGGATGGGTCCGCTGCTGTTTATTTTGGCATTCTTCCAGGATCTGCAATCAGCCTTTCCTTTGCCCCCTGTAATTTTTTAACTTTCAGCCATTTCTGCTTGAGGCAAGTCTCAAGATTTTTACCCAGTTTCTTTTATGCTCCGTGAATTTAAGCAAATTTAATGTGGTTTTCATTATTTTTAATCATTTTGTCTACTATTACATCTATCTTATATAATTGACTAGAATATATTCCTATATCTGTCTCTTCAATGATATATATTTTTTTAAACATCTATCATTTTATTCTGCATTCTATTATGGTAGAAATTTAGAATTGAAAGTAGAATTGAAAATGATGTAATCTTTATTTAATTTTCGGGTGTAAAAAGTAAACTTTCAAATATATTTCATAAATAAAGAAAAATAACGTGCTTGGGGAAAAATAATATGCCCTCATGTAAACTATGGACTACAGTTAAAAGTATAATTATCATACTCTTTCATCAAGTGTAATAAAGCTACCATCCTAATGCAAGTGTTAATGGAGCACAGAGGTATATGGGGACTCTCTTTCTTTTGTATGATTTTTGTGTAAATTGACAGCATCTCTAATAAAAAATATTAAAGGGATAACCTGCTTTAACTAAATGGCTAGGATAGCATTTTGATGCATACCTTTGAAAACAATATATTTTACACACTTTGATTTTATGAAAGTAGACAGCATATCATGCATTGCTTGAAATTCATGAAATATAAGTGCTATCATGTTCTTGTTCACTGATCTTTTGTATTTTTTAGGTGGTTGGAATCCATTTTTGTATCCATATAAAAAACTGGATTTTGGAAAATGGGAGCTCTATATCCCCCCAAAGCAGAATAAATCTTCTCTGGTACCTCATGGATCTAAATTAAAGGTATTTTCCTCTCATCTTTTTTCATTTGTACTTACTGTTTTTTTTTTTTTTTAATCCTGTTTGCAAACTTTGATTTAAAATACTAGGATGTACAACTGATACATGATAATTGTGGGAGAGACAGTCTAAATGTTTACATAGAGGAAAATTTAATAGGGGCATCACCATTAGATTAGCCTAGAACTGTTTGGCTAGTGAGGTATCACACCTATTAGTTGTATTATTACCATAAGATAAGGAATGACTGAGTAATTGCAAAAGTTTAGCTTGGAAAACGGAAAGCTTAGTAGGAAAATGAGATCTGTCTTTAAATCAGCAAATGTAGAGAGATTTTTACCTGTAGAGAGAGTTTTGATAAAATTGATTTTATGGTAAGTCTCATGAATGTGGAATGGATACTGTCTTGGAAATCTGTGTGATTTTTGGTTCTTCCCCTTTCTGATTTCTGATATGGGGGCCCTTATTACTCTGCTTGTACTGTGGGAGCTTGCTTGTTATAGGAAGGGTGAAAATCCTTCATATTCTCTCCACTTTAACTGATCTTGTATGTCTGCACTTAGGGTCTGGAGAAGCGGGGAGAGCCTGCCTTTCCTGTCTCCTCAAGGCATGCTGGAGGGATGGTTCCCTGAGTCTAGATTACAGATTTAGGGCATTTAATCGTAAAAGGCTATTTAAATCCTTTAACATTTTCTTGATCTTAACTCTTGCTTATATAATTATATAATATTTTCATGGACCTTTTCTTTCTTTAGATGTGTTATAGAATTCATTGCATTTGCCATGAGAAATCTGGTGACTGAATTTTACTCTTTTATTGGCATTTGTTATTTAACAATATTAACTCAGAGTTACTTAAAGTATATTTAAAATAAAAATGCATAGTGTGTTTATTTGTTTTTATTTCACAAATAACAAAATTATAAGTGTATATGAATTTACTGAAATGTTGCCACATATAGTTACCCGAAGAGCATATTGTCTGGACTAAAGAGCTTTTAAAATATGGGATGGCAACCAAGAGTCTTTTTAATCTGTAGTGAATAAGGGAAGAAGTAGCTATGGTAAACAATGAGAGGGATTTAAATTTAATATAAATGACCCCTTTTCCATGCCAATATAAGCTCCATGAGCGCAGGGACCTTTGCTGTTTTGTTTGCTACAACTGTATATTCTTGGTTCTTAGATTCATGCCTGGTACAGAGTAGGTGCTCAAGAAATATTTATTGAATGTTAAACGCATTTTTCAGGCTTAGTCTTTGAATGAACAAGCCAAATAGCCTGATTCTTTCATGGTTTATAAGGTCTGATTTTATGGGAACTGTGAGGCAAAGCAATTATTGTTAAAGTACTAGTCCATTGTTTCCTTGTCATATTAGGTTTTATGGTTATTTTTATTTTTTTTTAAGAAGTGAACTTAATTTTTTAAAGTGTTGGAGAATTTTTCCTGCCTTCATCAATTAGAAAATTTTATGAGCTCTGATGCCTTATATACTTTTTCAATCAAATGATGAATGAATGAATTAATTTCCATATGCTGTTTCTTTACAGGGAGAAAATACAACAATTAAATACTAGGAATGATTGATTATTGAGGGTCTGAGGTATATACTTATACATAGAAATATGTATGGTAGACATTTGTCTTCCTGATCTGATTCCAAATCTCATATACTTTCTATACTTTGCTATGTAGTATGATATGCTTCCTTAAAAAAAAATTATATATATATTATATCTTGGTTTAATGAAATAATCTGATAATTTAAAAAATGGTCTTTACATTATCCTCTGGCTTTGAAATCTAGGTTTAACAATCAATAAATGTTCATCAAGTATCAGAAAAACTGATGTGTAATCTTTTTTATTATTATTCCCCAAAATTTTCAATGAGGATAATTAACTGGAAATTTAGATCCCAAATATTATTTGTAGTCTTTAGATGTTTCAAATGTTGAGAAAATACTATATGTTATTATAATATTAATGTAGTGATATAATTAGTTTTACATTTGTGGGAAATATTCCATTAGGTTTTCTTTGGGGGAGGGATTAAATTCTCTATAAAAAGTCAACTAACTTGAGGTTTTTGGCCTTTCAATCTGAAGTTGTCCCTAGGTAGTCTATCTTGGTAATTAAAAATCTTGTTTTAAATTGAACTTGTAAATTTATTTCAGTCCACGTGGATTTGACCTTTATAACTCACTTGAGGCTATCTCTCTTATGAATTATCTGGTAACCATTAATAAAAAGGAACTGTTACCTAGCACCAAAATAATAGCTTTCTTTTCTCTGCAAAACATCTGGTCTTTTCAGTTGAACAGTTTTGAAAGATAGCATATCCTAACTGCCTATATGGTCATATAAATGTCCCCTTTCTGTGTGTGACAGTTTGAAGTTCTTTTATGAATCCCAAAAAGAGAAAGATTATGTTTTTGAACTAATCCATTCCTGTGGATGTGACACTCTTGGACTCAGGTTTCATCTTTTCCCTCTTGCTGGGTCTGATAAAAATGGAGACAAAGAGAAAAGACACGCAGGAAAAGGAGGCTACCATAGTTGATCCTGCAATGTGAGAGAAAGGGCTCCAGTTTTGCCCACAGCTGAGCTGCAAGGAGAGAAGCTCCCTAAGAGGCTTGAAGAGCTGAGGGAGAAATGAGTCATGTGCCTGATAGCTTGCAGCTTGGGAAGAAAGTGGAGCAGCCTAGAATGATTGAGGAGGTCGGGAAATACACAAGCCCTGTTCCTGATTGCCCCTAGCTGAAGTCCAAGAGAGGGTAGATTCTGAATTCTGGCAGAGATCAGTGGCCTTCTTTGCCATGTGGCAAGATGCTAGTTTCAATAAAAGCTGACTTCAGTGAGAAAGCATCTCTGATGGTGCCTTGATTTGGACATTGTTTCAGGGTCTTGGAACTGTAAGCTTTTACTCAAAATAAATCTGCATTATAAAAGCCAACCCATTTCTGGTACTTTGCATCGGCAGCCCTGTGGCAAACTGAAACACTGTTTTAAAATTCATTTATCAAACAGAAAATATATTTTATTTTTATTTTTTATTTATTTATTTTTTTGTTACATATCCCTCCCCTTTCTGCTTGCTCTTGCTGTGTGTTCATTTTTTGTGTTCTTCTATGTCTGCTTTGTCTCCCCCTGCTGCGGCGATGCACCGAGTCAGCTCACTGCGCAGGCGGCTTGCCCCGCTTGTGGGCAGCTCTGTTCCGTTCCTGGGCGGCTTTTTGCTCTGTTCGCAGGCGGCTTTGCTCCATTCGCAGGCGGCTCGCCCTGCCCATGGCGGCTTTTTGCCCTGCCCATGGCGGCTCTGCCCCACCCACGGTGGCTTTCCCTTCTCAGGCGGTCTGCCCGCTTGGAGAGGTCTCCGGGAACTGAACCCGGGGCCTCCCATGTGATGTACCGGTGCCCTATCCACTGGGCTACAGCCAGCCCCTATTTTAAAATAATGTAAAAAAAAGTGAAATAATGTAGTAAGGTGAGCTGAACAGTCAAGGTTATAAAGATACAAGGAAAGAGAAGGCTACTTTCTTGAAGGATAAGGAACATACATCTTTCATGTATTTTACTTTTGGATATATAGCCAAACCAATTTATATAAAGGTATTTTTTGTTAACTATTTGAAAATATACACCTTTAATAACATTATTATGTTAAAAAAACATTTTTCAAGGCATTTTAATGTAATTTTTTAGTGTTTGCTGTGTGTCAGGTGCTGTCCTTGATCCGTGATGCTTTGGGTAAAATATGACTTATACCCTAGGAAAACATATAGTCTAAGATTGAATGTAAACTATTGCACAATGTTGTACTATATAATATATTGTAATATATATGTGTATATATATAGTGTGTCTGTATGTCTGTGTGTGTATGTCTTAAAATTAAAAGTGCTAATGAAGCAAAAAAAATGAGTAGAGGGTTTATTCATTCTGTGACAGTGACAGGGAAAATAGGTTAACCTCAAGGGCATTCAGACAGGCTTGGAAACATGTTCAGAAGTTGACTGGAGAGATAGAGGGAAGAAAGGGTATTCTAATCTGAGGCTAATGAATGTGTAAAACTGTCTTTTGACAGAAGTTCCAAGAGGAAGCAAATGGTAAACTCAAAGTTATATAGTTTGAATAGATTTTATTTACACAAAAGTCTGTTTTCAAAGTTGAGCATGAAGGGCGACCACAAAAGGGTTCAAAGGAGGGTGGGAGGCAGGGCGATTAATAGTGGACAACTTGTTAACCATGCTTGGGCCGCAAGAAACAAGGGATCGATTGATAGAACTTAGAGGTAGAAGATGTGAAGATCTGAGCATCTTGAGAGGCACTTTGCTTGAAGGACACATTTGGTTTATGGTAATCCTGCAGGGAAGGAGACAGAGGAATAAAGGAAACACCCTGATCATTCTCTTGCCTCACTCTAATCTCTTGCTGGGGATCCACATTGGCAAAACCCAATAAAAAGCCAGAGTTCTAGGGAATGTGGTCCATATAGGTCAGCATCTTGGGGCAGAGAGCTGGGTAAGGAGTGACTCTGTCACAATTTGTAAAATATGGCCAGTTTATAAGAGGTCAGGGAATGTAAACCAAAAAGGTAGATTCGAAGCCAACTGTTAAAATTTGATGTAATTATGAATTCCAAAAATCGATATTGAATCATGCTTGTAAACTGATCTGTTAATCTGGGCATGATTAAGTTATGATTAGGGTGTTGACTGGGCCCCATTAGTAGGGCATTGAGCCCCACCCCTTGGTGGGTGGGGGAATTGAGTATAAAAGGCATGGCTAAGGACAGAGGGAGCAGATTTGAGAAGCAGTTTTTTGAGAAGCAGTTCTGATGTTGGAGAGAACGCCCCAGGAGAAGAAAAGTGAGCCGTTTGCCTGATAGTCTACAGCTGACCTTGTGGAAGAAGTGGAGGAGTTAAGCCCAGAGAGAAACACAGCCCTGGAAAGAGATGAACGCAAGAAGCTTGAACCCTGGCAAACGTCGGCAGTTGTCTTGCTCCAACACGTGGCAATGGACCTTGGTGAGGGAAGAAACTTATGCTTTGTGGCCTGGTAACTGTAAGCTTCTACCCAAAATAAATACCCTTTATAAAAACCAACCAATTATTGGTATTTTGCATTAGCACCCCTTTGGCTGACCAATAGACCAACCGAAGTTCTTTTGCTTCTCTTCCAATTCCCATTTTCTCTTCTCTTATTATTCCAATTAATTCCCAAATGGGTAGCAATGACAGAATTGTCTTCTTTTCAGTGTTTAGGATGTTAGTGTACTTTAACTTTTCCTTGCCAATAAGTGACTAAATTGGATAAGAACCAAACTGAGGGAGGTTTCTTGGTACCAGACTTTTTAGCATTTCCAAATCATATTGCTTTTCTAGTTATATTTAGATATTACATAATTGAGTGGTGGAAAAGAGTCATGAAACCTAATACCCACATTTGTAATTTCATTAGATAAAACGTGAAAAAATCAGAGATTATATTTGTATTTAGTTCTCATGGTAACGCTATGAGAAAAAGTATTGTTATTATATCTTTGTTATACATGAGTACACTGAGGTTTAGAAAGGTTAAGGAGATGGTAGAGCCAGGACTTGAATTCAGGGCTGACTGCAAAGTCCATGCTTTAGTCATTATGTTACACTGTCAGTCCAGTTAAGAATTTACACAGAAAAGGAGAACAAAAAAGTGACAGAGAAAGTAGAAATTAAATCATGTTCCATATTTAACATGCCATTTTATAACATATTTGCTTTAGCATTTTTGCAGAACGTCTGTTATCCCCATTTTTCAGGTTGCCAAGAAAGTATTAATTTTTGGGGGCAGTGTGGGTTGTAGAGTGGTGGTAGGAGGTGAGGTTGGTTGAGTAAAGCAAAAGAAGTTACTAAGAGTTGTACTGAGATTGCCAGGTAGATGGATAGTATAGAGGATCTGAGCAGGGTTGTGGCCTGTTTTTTTTAAGTATTTGCTTAAGAAGATTAATCTGATAAGCACTTTATCCTCCATTTCTAGGATATTTCTTTATATCTTTTCTTTGCCAATTTCCTTCTTTCCACAATCTCTGTTCATTCTTTCAGGGATTTCTAATATTTGCACATTGGATCTCCTAGATTTTCTTATCTTTATCTCTCCATCATTTGTTTTTTTTTTTTTTTTTGTTTGTTTTACTTTGAGAAACTACTTTATCTTCCAACTGCTTTTGTTTTAGTAATTATATTTTAAAATTTCTAATGGTGTGTTTTCTTCTATCCTTTTTTCATAGATTCTTTGTTAAATGGGGAAAGGTTCTTTTTTTTTTGATATTAATGTAGATCTTTTCTTTTCTTTTCTTTTTTCCAAAGTTTTCTTCTTACCCATCCCACCTCTACTCTGTTTCCTTTAGGTTTTTTCCTGCATTTGTTTTAGTCTCTACCTTTCATGTTTCCAGCTGTCCTGAAATGCCTGGTGATCCATGGTAATATAGTCATATTTTAGAATGAAATAAGAAAAGGCAATTGAAAACCCTGTGCACATGGACAGAACTGGAGAGCTTTACTTTGGTTAGTCAGAAAGCAAGCCAGCCTTTCCACTGATGACAATGAGTAAAGGTTTTTTCTCTGGGATCATTTAGTTTTTCTTGAGAAGAATCTTCATGGGAGGAGTTTGTGGTATTAGGGAGAAGTGGGGTGTGGTCTATTTACTTGGCTAGTGACATCCTTGGGAGAAGAGCAGGAAGGTGAGTAAGGTTTAGAGTTAATCCCATCTTTCAGTAAGACATTTAATCCCCCTGTTTACAGTGATGTGATTCTGCTCTGCCATCTGCTATGCCCATTGTCTCTTGGACTGGCACCATCCTGGTTCAAGTTTTTCAGGAAATGAACCTTCAATCTTATGTGGGGTTTGAAAGGTGGTATTTTGGAGGGATATTTATGGAGCTGTATGGGTCAGGGGAAAGGCACTGGGGCTTCAGTGACCCAGAGCTTTTTAACAGTCCTCTTATTTTTAACACTGAATTTTACCTTCTTTCATGGTTCTCAGTGCCTCCAGATGCTGTGTTTGTTAGAAGTGTTTTGGGACAAATTGGATAGATTCTCTTTAGGGTCTTCCTCTGCAATACTAAATTGTATTTTTTTACTATACTAATTTTTTACTCTTCAAACTGCTTTTTATTTTCCAAAAATTTGGTGAAATTTTGGTCTCTTGTTGCCTCTTATCCTTTCCTCTGTTAAGGCCTTTTGTATTCCTTTGTTGTCATTTATTTCAGTGGAAGTTTGGTAGGGTAAGAAGAGAAACCCTTGATAAGTTTGTCATTTTTTGTTCAAACTTCAAAACACCCTTCTTTAGTAGTAGAAGAAAAAAGCACACATACTGGATAGAAGGCTATTTTAGGATCCTAGGGACAATGAGTTGGGCCATTGCATTCTCATCATAAGTAATTACAATTGTAAGATTTTGCCTAAACTGATTATTTCTTGCTTGTGATGTCTTTAAATATTATTATATATGATAAAGATTTTCTTCTCTATGACCCACAAAAAATCCTTTACTCACTTAATTTGTTACCTGGCTCAACTTAATCAACCTGAAAGACCCTGAAACATCTAATTTGTGTGATAATGCATGGTTGGAATTAGATGCCCTTCCTCTTACTACAGAGATTATAATTCTTTGTGTTAGGAAAACATATTATGAATGTTAATGAACCTAAATAACATACTAGGAAATGGTCTTCCTCTGTAGATGAGAATAAAGGCTTGTTGATTGATTCATTTTTCTTTAATTATTTTTTTCTGAAGCTCCCTAGAATGTTGGTAGAAACACAAAATAAATTTGTAAATTTTCAAAGCAGTCTATTTGCCAATCTATAGGGGATCTTTGCCTAGAGGCATGGTGAAATAGAAAGTAGTAACAATTGCTTCTATCTTGAGCTGATTTCATATTAATATGTTTATCAAATTCTACTCCCTTTCTTCCTCAGTATCTTAGTTAAAAAGTATTTAATTTTATGTTTCCTGCACTTGAAGCATTACACTATTTGCTCTGTGTATAAAGAAATAAGAGACAAAATGCTTGCCCTTGCATTTATTATTATACTTGGAGAAATCTCCCCATTAACATATGGGTTGCTTGAGCACCATATGGATGGTGCTTGAGTAGTTAAAGAAACTTGTATTTTTTTTTATAAGTTTAAATAAATGAAAGGATTAAATAAATGAAATGTGCAGTTGTTTCTGTTTTTATTTGTTAGTGATTTAGTTCTATGTACTTTTGGTTAGATATTGATGGGGCCAAGAGGGGACCTAAGAGAGAAGATGATAGAGAGGGAGGACAAGATAGGATTAGATTCTTGGGGAAGTGAAATGGGAAAGGATAAAGGTAACAGGTTGAATGGTTAGTTAGAGAAGGTTTATGGGAAGATATATATTTTAAAATTGGTCTTAAAGGAGCTGATAGATATAGAATGGGTTGTTAGGAATTTGTTAGGAAATCATAGGAGTTAAGGCCAGGCCAAATTCCTATTAAGGAATTGACGAATTAATCAATTATATATGGGAGAAAGTGGTCAGTTTGACTTATATAGATAGTAGATGTAGAAGGAGACAAAAAAAAAATAATGAATCAGATTCAGGGAATTTTGCTCTGAAAACTTGGAAGCGAACATACCTGTACACCTTTGGCAGAGATTCTTTATTTGCTTCTTCTTAAATCTTATTTTCTTAATTAAAAAAGAATTTCAATAATTGTTAATATTGACCAATTTATTCTTTAACCACTGCTTTCTTGTTTTTATAAGAAACTTGACTTTTAATGATCTCACCTTGTCCACAAATATTCATACTCTCTCTTTTAGAGCATATAAAAGTGCTGAAATGTTCTCCTTTTCAACTAACAAATGTGAACCCTGAATGCTTCTCCTGTTTCTCTTATATGTAAATATTCTTAGAAAGAATCTGCTATCATGTACATTTGTCCTTTCCATATCTGCAGTTCCCATTGACTGGCTTCTATCCTCCCTTACTCTGATTAAAATAAAATAAATAAATTAAAATAAAATAGTACAAATAGCTAGATGAAGATAATTTGAAGTGATAAGGCCAATGTAAATCACATTTTAAAATTTTGAGTTATTTGGAGCCACATGTTTACATCAGCACCAATTCATAATTGAGTTCTATTACCAAGCAAGGCCTCACATTCTGACTGACACAGAGGCCAATACTGTGACTTTGGGATTTTGAGAAAAGAAAGTGTTTTATTGTGAGGTCGTCAGGCAAGGAGGCAGGAGGCAAGGCCTCAGATCTGTCTTCCCCATCTGAGAATTAAGGGAGATTTTAGGAGAATGGGAGGTTTGACTTGGCTTGGTCCAATTGGTTAATTATTAAGTTGTCTACATATGGTAGAATGGATTTTAGGTCAGATTTTCCTTATTGAAGGACCTCTCGTATTTGATTTGCTATCAATCTCTCCTTGTTCTTATAATCTTGGTTCTGA
>PVKH010021500.1:0-14314 GCA_004027955.1 Chaetophractus vellerosus | reverse complement strand
TTAAAGATTTATTTATTTTATTACATATCTCCCCTTCCCCCCTGCTGTGGCGACGCGCCGAGACTGGTCACTGCGCAGGCGCGGCTTTCCCCGCTTGTGGGCAGCTTCTGCTTCCATTCACAGCTGGCTTTCAGTTCGCGGGTGGCTGGCTGCGCTCCATTCACGGGTGACCTGCCCTGCCCGTGTCGGCTTTTGCCCTGTCCGTGGCAGCTTTTTGCCCTGCCCACGGCGGCTCTGGCCCGCCCATGGCGGCTTGCCATTCTCAAGGCAGTCTGCCCGCTAGGAGAGATCCCTGGAAACCAAACCCGGGGCCTCCCATGTGGTATGCCGGTGCCCTATCCACTGGGCTATTGAGCCGGCCCCTGAAAGAGATTCTTGACAAAATCTGTGAGCAGAGAAGGATGACCACAGAAGAGAAGCTTGAACTGAAAGCAAGTGAGCAGCAGAAAAGCCAGGCACAGCTACAGACGAAAAAGTGAGCATGGTTAGAGAGGAAGTACAGAACTACAAGCGAAGAACTGATGAAATGGAACAAAAACTGCAGCAAACAGGGCATTTATTCGGACAACAGATTGCTCTTCATGAGAAAGCCCAGGACAACTGGCTCAGAGCTCATTGCAAACCAGGGAAGCTGTCTTCCTGAAACACAGATTAGAAATAACCCAAAATAGGAAGCCGCCATAGG
This sequence comes from Chaetophractus vellerosus, assembly GCA_004027955.1. Taxonomy (NCBI): domain Eukaryota; kingdom Metazoa; phylum Chordata; class Mammalia; order Cingulata; family Chlamyphoridae; genus Chaetophractus; species Chaetophractus vellerosus. The sequence continues at coordinate 13,629 of PVKH010021500.1, read as the reverse complement.
GAGGCAGTATTAAGTCACCAATGCCAGGAGGATGAAATCCAAGATCTGGAGCAACTCCCATGAGGAAGAGCAACTCAGGAAGCTCATTCCCTTCTGAGATGGAGGCGGGCAAGCACCCTTCCCCAAAGTCTAGAGGGTTCCTCCATTCCCAGCTTGTCATCTTTGGCGATGCCTCCAGAAGCCGTTATTATGGCTACAAACGGGCCCTCTCCTTTCCCAAAATCACCCCCCATGCACCACCCCATGGGAGGCCCTCTAACACCAGTGCTGAGATATAGGCTACCTCCTTCACCCTGGGGGCCTCTCGGGCCTCACCCCCTGCCTCCACCTCCTCCATTTAGACAAATCATTTTGACACCTAAAGAAGACCCTCAACAGTGGTCAGCAGGCTGTGGCTATTACAATCTCAAAAAAGGTGTCAGATCTACATTATGATCTGAAGGTTTTCCCTGTCCAATCCTGCTTTCCTCCCCCTTTAATCTTTCTTAGATTTTATCCCTAGTAAGCCTCTTGTCATTGTAAAAACAAAAACAAAACACAGGATTAACATGTACAGTATAAAAGTGATTAAGTTTATTCAACTTCCTGGATATTTAGGCCAAAAATACTTATTAAGTCTTAACTGGCACTACTGCAAAAAAAAAAAAGCTATCTTGGTCTATATAACTGGCCTCAAAGCTCTCTACTAACGTAGAACAACCTAAAGTCTGTTGTAGACCAAAGTGCTCTGAAGAAAAAAAAGCATCCAAAAAACACAGATAGGATGAAGAGAAACAAGCTGTCTTGCTCCCGCCCCCAAATAGTCAGAAGTCACATATTATTTACAAGAAACAATGGTTTGGTTAGTTTGGGGAAGGGAAGAATGTAGATCCAGTGCCTTGCAATGAAGATGCAAGTCTCAGTACTTCCCCACTTTCTTCTCCTTCATTATGCACTGGCAGGATTAGTCTCCAAACCTTCCATTGAGTCCTGATTCCACTTCTAACCAGGTGTCCCTTATCATCATTTTAATTAAACACTTATTCAGGGAATGAAGGCAAAGACTAGGGTGGGGGAGGACAGGAAGCTTGGGAGAAACTTTCTTGGTGGAACCCTCAAAGTTCAGAGATGAGCCCTCCTCAGATGAGGAAGACGATGCCCTCAGACACCATGACCTGGTTGTCATCCTGCATTTTGCTCAGAGCAGCCTCGATCTCCACTGAAGAGAAGGGCTCTTCTTGGTCTCGGTTGATGGATTCTGTGAGACGATTCATGCCCACCGACTGGGCATGGGCTTCCCGGAACACCTTCAAAAGGGCCACCTTGAATGCCTTTAACCTGCCCAAGGAAAGACAAAGAGTGACGGCTAAGAAAACAAACCCAAATGCTCTCAGACAAGATCTTTGTTGGGAAAGCCCAAGGTATTAATGCAGTATAGGTGTCCCCCAGTACACCCATTTCTGCCTGTGATGGCTATTCCACCCTAAGCTTCCCCCTTTAAAGTTAAACTGAGCTTTACGCACATTGAGAAATGACATTTTAAAACTACAGGCTTTTTGAGAGTGTGGGAAATTGGCACTTCCATACACTATTGGTAGAAATGTAAACTAGTGTGGCAACTTTGGGGGGGACAATTGGCAACTTACTAAAATTTTTAAAGCACATACTCTCTTGATTCAGGGATTTCTTTCTAGAATTCTTACATATATGCATGAGTGTGGTGATAAATATAAGAATGCTTTAAAACAAACAGCAATTGTATGGAACAACCTAAATGACCATCTTTAGAGAAATAATTTTTTTCATTTATTAACGTAATTCATTTTCATTAAATAAATGTTGACACAGCTCTACTACAGAAACCCTATATAGTTATTAAAAACTATATGAGCTGATTCAGAGAGCACTTTAAGATAAGGTTATTTTAATAGTGGTCTCTAGGAGGTGGAATTACAATTGATTTTAATGTTTATTTTTCCCCCTTAAATACTTGTTGTTTTCCAAATTTTCTTCCGTAAACACATGTTGAGTATGTGGTGTTTAAGGTATAAAAAGAAAAAAATTAACCTTAGCTATGCGGTTTCACTGGTGTCCAGTATTGAAATTTACAAACATGTTTTCTGAAACCCTAGTGATAAAAATTCACCTCAAGGCAAAGCTGCCATGGGCGGGGCAGAGCTGCCGTGGGCAGGGCAAAAAGCCACCACAGGCAGGGCAAGCCGCCCGCGAACGGAGCAGAGCCGCCCACAAGCGGGGCAGGCCGCCTGCACAGTGGGCTGACTTGGCACCTCGCCACAACGGGGGGAGACAAAATGCAGACACAGAAGAACGCAAAAAGATGGAACACAGCAAGAGCAAGCAGAAAGGGGGAGATATGTAACAACAACAACAAAAAAAAAATTCACCCCAAGATAGCCACAATTTAATAAGGAAAAAAGATAGATAGATAGATAGATAGATAGATAGATAGGCAGAGATAGACAGACAGATATTCCACAGAAACATTTCAGAAGAGGTTTCTGGGTCCTACTAAGAAATGCCCAAGGTTACAATAAGACATAATTTTGTCTCTTCTCCAAGACTCTTCTTCCTGACCCTACAAGAACATAATAATTCAAATCCCCACAGAGAATTATTAATAAAGCAAATGGTAAAATGTAAAATAACGGGATTTCTGGATAAAGGGTATATAAGAGTTCTTTATTCTTGCTACTTTTCTGTATGTTTGATTTTATAATCAGAATATAACATGTTTTAAAAATTCTTGGGCCTCCAGTTTGAGCTCCAGTTGATGATAACCAGCTTGTCTCATATTCTCTCCCCAGGAACAAATCCTTGCCTCAGTGGCATACGGAATTTATAAAACAGCAGGAGCAACTTCCCTTCTCACCTGGATTCACTCAAATCTATCTTCTGGGACTCCTTGGTCTCCTGCGGGTCTGTCGGCTTTGGAGTGTGCACTTCAGAAGATTAATAATTGGAAAGATTGGGAAGACATCAAGATAAAGTAATTTTCACAAACACCAGAAGTTATTTTTCCCACTCCCCATCCCTCATCGAGCCTGCAGAACATTCTTGCTTCCTATGGGGCAGACAGAACAATTAGGATAAAGGGAAACTCCCAGTGGGATGCTTATTCCAGGTTTGGCAAAAGAGCACAGCTCATCAAGGAGAAAAGCAAACAACTGAGTAAACCTACTTTCCAAGGCTTTTTCTGTGGGTTTTCCATGAGGTTCTTGGTACAAACCTCTTGGACAGTGCCCCAAGCAGAGGGCCAGATGAAGCCCATAAGAATATGCAGTGGAGAGAGGAACTAAAAGATCAGCAGTTAAAGGAACAACCTCTCGGATCAACAGAGGGATGCTCACTCACCTTGAGGCATTTCCTCCTCTGTATCACTGAAGTCATAGGGGTCATATGAATCCCCATCCTTAGCATCCGAGCGGCGCGTCTTCCTCCTAAAATACCCATGACAGTTAAGAAAAAGGCTCTGGGAGCACCTATCCTGTGGCCATGACCACAGGGAATAGAAAACAGAACCATCTACAATCAAAGAGAACCACTAGGTCTAAACCTGTGCAAATTGCTTTTCCTGAAAGAGAACAAAAGTACTAGAACACAAAACAGGACCTGCTTCCCAATGCTCTTTTTCCATTTCACCCACCATTACAAATTCAACTACAGGCATGAGGGGAAAAAAAATAATAATCTTGAGGACAAAACTTCAATAACATATATTCAAAAACCTCAGTGAAAAAAAAAAAAGAAATCTTAATGTGTTATTGCTCCTGGGAAGAGGTCAAAAGCATCATACTAAACACAAAAGAGGGGCTTGCTCGCTCGTTCTCTTTGCTCATTTCCCTACAGGTCTAGGCAGCTCTTCCCTGAAGATGATGTCAACAAATAGCACTTGATCCCACTCACACCCTTCTCCCCAGCCCCAAACTGAGCCTTTTTATCTCTCTTCTCTTTGCCCCACCTCACCTCTTCTTCTTCTGCTCATGGTCCTCCTGACTTTTCTCCTCTTCATCTTCTGTCTCTGACTCATCCTCATTTCGCTTTTTACGTTTCTTCTCCTTCTCCAGAACCTAGGACCAAACCAGGTATGCAGGGATCACTGATACTGGGGAAATGAATAAAGAACTGTGAATAAAAAGTACCTTCTGCATCTTCAGCAGAACTGACTTCACGGGTCTAATGACCTATCTAGTTCTTTTGTATCCACATCCCGGGGCAGGGGGATAGGGTATTTAAAAAAATGGCAGGAGGTGTGTCAATTCTTCTCTCTTAGTAGTTAATAAATATTTACTGAATAAAGAAAAAAGAATGTCCCCTCTATAATTGCTAAGTTGAAAACAATTCAGTTCTTTACAAATCAGATATTTAATTAAAATTAAGGACAACTCTCATCCTGGCAAAGAGAAAAGGCCAGGAGAAGCTTATCAGACCACAATCAAACTCTCAAAGGGCTACAAATCACTAAATTGGCAAAAGCATGGGCAACAAGAGTAAAAGGGAGATAAGGTTTCCAGGTTTGCTATCTAAAATGACAGAGAGAGATACAACATCACAAAACAGAAATAGGGAAATGGGATGGGAGGTGAGTATAAGCATTCAACTCTAGACATAAGTTTTTGAGGTGCCAATGGAATACCTGAATAGACTGTCAAGAGGAAAGGTATTGAGAGGAAAGAAGAGCAAAATTCTGGAAACACCTACTTTTTAAGAGGCACAAGAAACTGTCTGAAGGTGGAGGAGATCAATTAAACCAGAATTTCCAGGGGCCCTGGCATCAGAATTTTAAAGATCTCCAGCTGATTTTCTCATGCAGCCAGAGTTGAAAACTACTGGTCCTGCATGTTCCAGAGCAAGGAGAGAGGGAAATTGAACACTGGCAAACAAATGCTGGTTTCTTTTGACAATGTAAATTCAGGTCTCAGCCATGAAGCTGTGAAGCCTGTACACCAACGATTTATTCAGGAGAGCCTCTCATGGCCAACCAGACATCTGAATCCTCACCTTCTTGAAGTAAGCATACTGGACCAACTCCACAGCTTCCTCTGCATCCTGCAGGTCCACAGTCTTGCTCATGCGGGCCTTGGCGTGAGCCGTGGACAATCGAATCAGAGTTTCCAGTGTCCGGGCTGTAACTGGAGATGTCTGGTGAAAAAAACAAGAGAGGATTACTTATCCAGAATTATTTAGCCATGTCCACCCTCCCCACTGTACAGAAAGGGAAAAATAAAGGCACTACCAAAAGCACTCCAGGAAATCCTAGCAAAGAACTCAGAACTCTATAGTCTCTATAGATAACATATAGAGATAACTTAAAAAAAAAAAAAAAATCAAGGCATATGTGAGTGCAGGAAGGATAGGTGAACAGGGAAGGTTAAAAAATAGGTCTCTTAAGCTGGAAAGATATATGCTAGAAAGATGATAAAAGTGAAGGGTGTGGAACAATCAATAAGAACTGAGAGAAACATCTTTCTCAAAGTTCCAGAAAACAGTTAAAAGACTACAGTATCAGTGTGAGAGCCAAATCAAGAAAAAGGCTACTTAAAAGTGACAGGATCTCCTGGTGCCCTCCCTCACTCCTCACAGGCTCAGCAAGGAGCCAGTCCACACTCCCAGTGCAGATCCCTGGTCCTGGTTCCATAGGGAACAGAGTAATCCTTGTGCACATACTGGAACATGTATGTTTGGCCCAATCTCTGGTGGTGGCCTGAAGTACACGCCATTCCCAAACTTGCCCTGCTTGTAGAAGGCAGTTCACAAAGCCTTCCTACTGAAGGCTGTGAGAAAGCACTCAAGTCATGCTCCCTGGGGCGAGAGATAGCTGGCTATAGGATAGCGGGCCAGTGTCCAGATCCATGAGGAAACTGTATCCTGAGAAGAGGGGACATTTGTATTCCTGTAAACAGGGGAATTCCTAGGGCCACACCACATGTCCAAGACAAAACTAGCAAAAAAGATCAGGGAGGTCCTATACTTTCGCTTGGAGCTGTTCTCTAAACTCACTGTATGGATAAGACTTGAAGGAGGGTGCTCACACAGTACAATCCGTAAATGCTAGGAAAGATGTTTTATTTTTTTCCTTCTTTGTTTTGTTTTTGTTACTTCTGCCATGTAACACTAGCTGGATACAAGCTGCTTAAAGAACAGACACCTCAGAATCCAAATATCAAAATATCTAGGTTTGAACAAGAGGCTACAAAATATATAAAGAAACAGGAAGCAATGGCCCAGGTAAAGCAGAATACCAATAGAAAGATGGAAGTTATAAAAATGAACCAAATAGAGCTAAGGACCACAGTAACAGAAAGTAAAATTCCCTAGAGGGGTTCAACAGCAGATTGGCAGAAGAAAGAGTCAGAGATAACCTGAAGAATAGAAATCGTTCAGTCTGAGGAACAGAAAGAATAAAGAAAAGTAAACAGAGCCTGAGGAACCTGTGGGACAACATCAAGCATACCAATAAACACACTGTGGGAACCCCAGGAGAAAGGAGAAAGGGACAGAGAATATTCAAAGAAATAATAGTTGAAAACTTCCCAAATTTAATGAAAGACATGAATATATATATCCAAGATGCTCAACAGACTCTAAATATAACAAACCCAAATAGACTCATACCACAACATATTATAATCAAACTGTCAAATGCTAAAGATAAGAGAATTCTGAAAGCCACAGAGAGAATCATCATGTCACATACAAGGGAGTTTCAATAAGATTAAGTACCTATTTCTCATCAGAAACCATGGAGACAAGAAGGCAGTCGGATGACATATATAAAGTGCTGAAAACAAAAAACTGCCAAACCAAGAATTCTATACCCAGAAAAACTGTCTTTCAAAAACGAGAGTGAGATGAAGACATTCCCAGATAAACAAAAGCTGAGGGGGTTTATCACCACTAAATCAGCCCTACGAAAGATGCTAAAGAGAGTTTTTTAGGTTGAAAGGAAAGGACAAGACAATAGACCAAAGGCATATTAAGAAATGAAGATCTACAGTGAGGGTAACAACATGGGTAAAAACAAATGCCAGTATTAGTGTATTTTTGGCTTGTAACCCTATTTTTACTTCGAACAGGATCTAAAAGGCAAATGAATAAAATGTAATGATAAATCAGTGATTTTGGACTCATAAGGTATAAACATGTAATTTGTAACAAGAACTACATAAAGGTGGGGAAATGAACACAGTTTGTATATATTATTGAAGTTAAACTGGTATCAAAGCAAATGAGATTGTTATAGATTTGTGATGTTAAATTTAATCCCCATGGTAACTACAAAGAAAATATGGAGATATACAAGCTCATAAAGACAAATTAGGGGCAGGGAGCATGAGGAATGGGGAGTTAATACAATATGGGTGTAGAATTTCTCTTTAGGATGATGAGAAAGTTTTAGTAACGGAAGATGGTGAGGGTACTACAATATTTTGAATGTAATTAGTCCCACCAAAAGGCATGCTTGGGAATGGTTGAGATGGGAAAGTTTGTTGTATATATGTTCCCATATTTTTGAAAAAAAAAGGTGGGGGAACTAAACAGACAATGATAATTAAATGCAATACATGATCCTGGATGGGCTCTAACAAGGGAAGAGAAAAGGCTCAAAGGGGCCTTATTGAGACATATGAAAAACTTGAATATAGTCTGTAAGTTTTAGCTCAATGTTAAATTTCTTGAACTTGATAACTGCACTTAAGGTAACCATCTTAAGGGTTCAAGGAGGACGGAAAATACAACCTAAACACAAAGGTTCAGAAAATGGAGTGATAAATAGACTCACATGGCCAATGTGACAATATGTTAAAATTGGAGATCGGGGGCAGGGAGGGATGGCAGTGGTAAGGGTATGTTGGAGTTCTCTCTGTGGGGTTTGTATAAGTTTGAAAGTATTTCAAAATTTTAAAAAAATTTTAAGTGAACGAAAAAAATAATCATTTATTATGGATGTACAACACACCAGGAACTTTGTTTTTCATATTCATTATGTCATCTAACCCTCTTAATTACTTGGAGTGAAAGATATTAATACCCCATTTTACAGATAAGGAAATGAAACTCAAAGAGCTTAAAGTAACTTGCCCAATATCATGTTAAGGAAGGGTTGAGAGAGAGGAAATCTGAGGACAAATTTTTAACAGTTGGGTAAACTCACTTAATTCTTCTCACAAGGGTATATACCAAAATCAAGAGGGGTACATTTAACTTTTTTAAGTGCTATTGTCTGAATGGCATCCCTGGCCTAATGAATCAGAATCTCTCTGCTGTGGTCCAGGCAGGTATACTTTTTAAGTTTTAGGCTGTTATGATGCACCTTCTTAATTAAGCATCCCTGACATTATCTAACTTCTCATTCTATGGATAAGGAAACTGTGACCTGAGAAGTAAAGGATTTGCCCAAGGTCCAAAAGCTAGCTGCAGAGCTGGGAACCAAACCTAGCCCTAGTTCCATCTTACTTCCCAATCCTCTACCATATGACCCTTCAGTAATGTGTCCTGGTCATGTCTACTTTCAAGTCACCCACACCAATATTCAAAAGCACATATATTGATACTTGAAATATATTCACCAAATCTTTAAATGATTTAGAAATCTACCAAAGTTTGTAGATTATATGTTCCATTATAAGTTCCGATAACCGTATTAACTTAAAAAGCTAATGAGATCCTGGCCTGTAGCAGCAGAACTACAGCATCCACATTGAAGGATTTACCAATCACACCAAGAACATAATTACATAGTGTATTATGTTCCGTTCAGGGTCTTTGACACACTGGAACATGTCACATCAGGGGAGGAACAGTTGAAAAGAAAAGGAGATATTTAATCTGAAGAAGAGAAGTCATCCAGAAAACAAAATTAAGACCCAGGGTAGAAGTCATGGGGAAGTAGGTTCAAACGCAACAGACAGGACAATATTCTAACATTTCAATACAGTGATATAATGAGCATTCTGCCACTGGAGTGCTAAGAAGTCCCAGCAAGGATTCCAGAAGGCAGAATTCCTGTTCTGGGTATGAGGCTGGAGTAATGATATAGGATCATGTCTAAATTTGAGAGTCTATGCCACACAATGAGGGTTTTGGACTTGGGCCTCTCTATTGTAAAATCCTGAATGGACTACACTGCCCCAACAGGTTTAGGTAAATTCAAGGGCAGTTCTATTGGGTTACTAGAAATAGTTTTGGATAAACATCATGGTTGCCAATCTCCTACATGTTCATCAAAGTCCAGCTTCCACAACCACACTCTCTAGAAAGTCTTCCCTGACATTCATAATCCTTCTGGGAAGCCTAAAGGAAAAGTTAATAGCTTTTACATCTGTATTCCCACATTCCTTCATATTCACTCCTTTTTATAAAAAGTACCACACTTAGGAATACTTATAACTTTCTGCCGCCCCCTCACAGACCTGAGCTCTTTGAGGACAACTCTTATTATTTTAATACTGCATGAACGAATAGGGAAAAAAAAAAAGAAAGAGAGAATAGAGACTAGTTTCCAGAAGCTGTGTCTACGTTTGCTGAATGAAACACCGCTTCTGGCAACCAATGCAATTTGAACTAATAAGATAAATGGGTATCACTGGAGTTCTGATTTCATTTTCATTTGTAAAAAGAAATGACTAAAATGGTTTTACAGGAAGCCCTTCAGACCAGAAAGAAGGTTGAAGCACTAAGTTAAAATGCCTTCAAAGCCCCAGATAGGAGGGATCCCTTCTCCAGTCAAATATTTAAGAGATGCCCAGCCCATCCTCCCCTTAGGGACTCACTCTGGCAGTGTCAGAGCTCATGCTGTCTTGGCTGCGCAGGCGGGAGTACTCTTCTGCAATGTAGGTAGCCGACTCTTGGGTTAAGACAGGCTTGATGATTTTGGCCACGTGGATGTACTTCTTCATGAAAGCTGCACTCACCATCTTCTCCCTGGGCCCATACACAGTGAGTCCCACTTCCCTGCCACCCACCTGGGGTAGCAGTTTTGCCTCGCCTCAGAGAACTCAAGGTTGAGTGGCAAAGCAGAGACATGTCCTAGAACCCATTATCACAACACCCATGTATATGGAACATTTACTAGGCTCTTTCACATATTCTTATCAATTCTTACAATCTCATGAAGTAGATAGGTTAGGTATTATTTCAGAGATGGGAAAACCATGCTCAGAGAAGGTAAGTGGACTCAAATTCATTCCCTGCATTCTTAAACCAGGTTGGAACATTATTCTATGCCTCCTGCTACACCATGGCTAAAACAAGAGGTTTGGACCTCGCATCTGATGCCCTGATCACAATTTTCCCTTATGCAAATCCACCTGCAAAGTCTCCAGTCTAGCTACCCACTGATCCTAACTATAAACTCACCACAAATGGCTACATGGTATGTACAATCCTTCATATATATGAAGGTGACATCACACACCCACCATCAGTAAGGTGCTAGCAAAGTCTTCTGTTTTGGGAAAAGATCTGAACCTGAGCTGATTCACCCACAAATATTAATAAGGCAATTGGTCAGGATAAAAGGTTTATCTGTGGACCCAGAAAAGAAAACTGGCCCACAGTTATGAATCCAAGCATGACCTCAGCCTGGAAAGCATCATGTCCTAACTGTGCTCAGAAACACATGTGTTCTGATGACATAAATCTCAGGATCTCATAAGGAAGAGGGATGAGGAATGCTCACTTTTTCTTCTTGGTCCCATGCAGAAGGTTGTCATGCTTCTCATAAATCTGGGTGTCCTGTTGGTCTTCCTGATTAAAGTCGGGATCATCTGTGGCCAGGATATCCACAGCACTACCCAAGGGCATAGCTGGAAAACCCAAGTTAGGAGAAAGGAAAGAGCTTAAGTCAGTGCAAATTCCTTCTTCTATAGCATTGGAAGGGAAGAGAGAGTCAAGACTCACAAAGCAAGGACCCAGAATGAAACAGACACAAGGAACATACAAATAAGGAAGGCAGCACCAACCACCTGGCCCACAGAAAATGCTCAAAAGTCTTCCCACACTCAGAGATGGACAAAAGACACACCCGAGGATAACCTCCAAAGAGCAAGAAGGGGAAGTGATTAGATAGGCTAGGGTATCTACAACATCAACCAAGACATTAAAACACCCACCACCACCTGAGTTTGGCTTGAGTTAACGGCTACTGTTCAGGATCCCTTCCATTAGTCACTCTTACTCTTGTCATGGCCTCACCATCACCATCCTGCTCCCCGGGTGCCCTGTAACGGTGCATCCTAAGGACATGGTCTGAGATTTCTCGATCCTGCTCAGGATCCATCTGATCCAGCATGATGAAGAGCAAGTCAAATCGAGACAGCAGTGAGTCTTGCAGCCCAATGTTCTCCATAGGTGTCTTGTACTGATCATACTGGTGAACACAAAAAAAAGGGAAATAGAAATAACATCAACAGGAAGACCAAGGAGGAGGCAGATTGATTTCTTCAGAGTGGCAATGGAAGGCTAGATCTTTAAAAAAAACAAACAAAAACACACACAAAAACTAGTAAAATATTTTAAATCCATTAAGATACTTAATCACCTCTTGCTATCTGTAACCCTTCTCAAACTGAAGCCCAGGTGACCTAAAGTAGATCAGAAGTCCCATCACCTTCCTTCTAAGCAAATTAAACCCTATCTACTAGCACCTCTAACAAGCTGAATATGGGTCTAAAAACCAGCCATCTCTTCCCAAGCTTTATTCTGCTCCTCACATTCCAAAGGCAGGATCAACCCTGAAAGATGATTCCCTCTGATGTACCTGTTATAAATAGTGCATTGTGGGTGGAGCAGAAGCATTTTGAAACCTTGGAGTTCCTTACTCAGAGGGTAATGAGTAAAATGGTCAATGATCTATAATCAATGCTGGACCTACCTGGCTGATACCTATCTACCCATCCACATATACTTTTCAGACAGAGGGCCTAATTAATATGAATAATAATTTTGGACATGTTCATATTTCAGGAATGAGTGTGCCACTCTCTCCCTACATTCCCCAATATCATGACCTAATATTACCATTAAACTATAAACCTACAGTTCTCAACCCAGACTACACATTAGAACCAAACAGTGGAGACCTTCTAAATCACAGTTACCAACTCAGAGATTTGGATTCAGAAACTCTGGGCTGGGGCCCAAGTATCTGTATGTTTTAAAAAGTACCACCAAAGAGAGATTTCCATAGATTAGGAATAAAAACTGCCACAGCTCAGCATGGACAGTGGGTTCAAATCCTGGCTTGACCATTTTCTAGCTTGTGATCCTTGAGCAAATGTCACCATTTTCTCCTCTGTCAAATGAGTATAACAAATACACCTCATAGGATTACTGAGGATGAAAGAGATGAGAAATAAAACCATTTAGAAGTGTTAGTTAATAGATGTATTATGGTACAATCTTATATAAGAACAATTAGGCAATCTCTGCCAAAATAAAAATCCATATAAATGCATCCAGCAATTCCATTACTTGGTATTTATCCTATAGATATATTCCCAACTGTATAACAAACTACACATAAAAGTATGTTCATCACAGCTTCATTCATAAGAACAAAAAGAGAAAAAAGGACACCAAAAGTCCACCAAATGGAGACTCATTAAGTAAATTATTATAAATCTCTACAATGGAATGAATTCCAGACAGCTATTAACAACAAAAAGGCAAAACTCGGCAAACTCCAAGAAGGATAAATATAAAAGATTATACGTAGACACTGCATGGTAATGCTAAAAACCCAAGATAAATAGAAAATTCTCAAAAAGGAGATACTGTATTTGCTGGTTATCTCTTGGGAAAGGGACAGGAAAAATAAAGAAGGCTTTTACTTTTCATATTATATATTTTCTGAATATAAATTCTGCTACCATGTGTATGTAGTACCTTTATTTTAATGTTAACACAGGTTACATGAAAAAATAAAAATAAAAAATACAGGTTACATGGCTTGTGAGACTGCAGGCCATCTTTGCTTTCTTCTCCATATTTTTTAAAAGCAATTTTTAAATAAATAACTTTCCAGAGGATTCTGATGTGTTACTAGTAGGTGAGGAACCACTGCTCTAAACCAAGGACAATAACAAGATGATAAGTTTACTTTAGTCTTTGGCCTTCTCAGCCCTATTATTCAGCAAAGCCAAAGGAAGGTGAGGACAATGGTTAAGTGCCGATTTCCACTCACCCTGCCATAGACGGGGTTGGCCGCTGCCAAAACACTGCAGCGGGCATTCAGCCGAGCATGGATGCCAGCCTTGGCGATAGTGACTCGACCTTGTTCCATCACTTCATGGATGGCTGTGCGGTCCATGTCAGACATTTTGTCAAACTCATCGATGCAAACCACGCCTCGGTCAGCCAGGACCATGGCCCCTGCTTCCAGACGGCGCTCCCCTAGAAGTGAGTAGGTAAAAACAAGTGCTAAGGCCTAGGTTGTAGGAGACCAAGGGGAGGGATTTCAACCTTCTTCCAATGTGTCTTTCATTGAAGCACATGAGAATACAGTAAAGAGATGTTGACTCTTAAGAGATTCAAAGGAAACTCTGAATGGGTCACCTTTTCAGCTCTAACCTCAACAATGTCTCCCTTGTCCCACTTTGACCCTGAGGAGCTGGTCTCCTTCAAACTTCC
>PVKH010021499.1:0-14315 GCA_004027955.1 Chaetophractus vellerosus | reverse complement strand
TATCTGCTCAGTTTGCTTGCCTTCTCCAGGAGGCACCGGGAACTGAACCCGGGACCTCCCACATAGGAGGTGAGAGCCTAACGGTCTGAGCCATATCCACTCCCCGCGGGCTGCGGTGTCTGCTAGCTTGTGGCTTCTGCTTGTTTTTTAGGCATCTGCTTGTTGCGGCAGGTGCGACATCTAGCTCATCTTATTTAGGAGGCTCTGGGACCTCCCATGTGGTAGGCAGGTGCCCAACTGGTTGACCCACATCCATTTCCCAATTAAGTCCCTTTTAATTCAAGTCCCTTCTGCCTTGGGAATTTCTTCTGAAATTCTGGCAATAGTTTATTACACCTAGTTTTTATTGGTGATGAGTTTTGTCTCCCTCAGTTGGGTGAGGAAGCATTAGGGGCTTCTAGCCAAATGTTTTTCCTTCTTGCCCTTGCTGACATCTGCCCCATACCATGGATATTTCTTTTAAACATTTTATGTAGGCACATGAAAAAATTCAAAGATATATGTCTTTAAACTTGACAAAAACAGCAACAACACAAAAAAACTTGTCTAAATAAGAGCAGTGTTAAGAATTGCCACTGCTTCAAAAAGACTTTGAGAGGGGATCAGGTGAGCTCAGTGGTTGAGTGCCTGCTTCCCATGTAGGAGGTTCCTGGGTTCAATCCCTGGCATCTCCTAAAAAAAAAATACTTTGAGAATCTTGCAGCCTCCTGAAGAACATTAGAGTCCCAGGTGTGATAACTTTTTAAAATAATTTTTGTTACATCTTTGAATTCATTGATGTTTTTCTTCAATATCTAATCACTATTCATCTAATCCAGTGGGTTTTTTAAGTGTATTTTTCATTTCAGACATTTTATTTATAATCTCTAGAAGTACCATTTGTGTTTTATTATTATTTTTTGTTTCTCTCTTCATGATGTTCATGCTTTCCTTTTCTTTCTTCAACATATTTATAATATAATATAGGGAGCTTATTTACAATAGCTGCTTCAAGATCCTAGTTTGTTAAGTCTGTCTTTTTCATTTCTGGCCCTGTTTTTATTTCCTCCTGCTTTGGATGCCAGACCTTGTATATTTTGTAGATATTAGTACAAATTCCCTACCACAAGATCCTGCAAAATACTCCCATGTTTTCTTCTAGGAATTTTATAGTTTTTCTTCTTATATTTAGGTCTTTGATCCATTTTGAGTTAATTTTTGTATATAGTGTGAGATAGGGGTACACCTTCATTCTTTTGTATATGTATATACAGTTTTCTCAACACCATTTGTTGAAGAGACTATTCTTTCCTCCATTGAGTAGACTTGGTACCCTTGTCAGAAATTTGTTGACTGTGGATGTGATGGGTTATTTCTGAACTCACAATTCAATTATGTTGGTTTCTATGCCTGTCCTTGTGCCAGTACCATGCTGCTTTGATTACTATAATAAGTTTAAAAATTGAGAAACATGAGTCCTCCAACTTCGTTCTTCTTTTCCAAGATAGCTTTGGTTATTTGGAATCCCTTACCTCTCCCTATAAATTTGATGTTTGGCTTTCCCATTTCTGCAAAGTAGGCTGTTGGAATTTTGAATGGAATTGCATTGAATCTGTAAATTACTTTGGGTAGAATTTACATCTTAAAAATGTAGAGTCTTCCAATCCATGAACAAGTAGTGTTCTTCCATTTTAGGTCTTCTTTGATTTCTTTTAGCAACGTTTAGTAGTTTTCTGTGTACAAGTCTTTGACATGCTTAGTTAAATTTATTCCTAGATATTTGATTCTTATAATTGCTATTTTAAATGGAATTTTCTTTTCTTGATGTTATCTTCAGATTTAAGTAGAGAGACACTACGGATTTTTGCATGTTGATCTTGTATCACATCAGTTTGATAAATTCATTTGTCTGCTCTAGTGACTTTGTTGTGGATTTTTCATGATTTTATATATATAGGGTCATGTCATTTACAAAGAGGAAAGTTTTACTTTTCTTTCCAGTTTGGATGCCTTTTATTTCTTCTTACCGGATTGCTCTGGCTAGAACTTCCAATACAATGTTGAATAATATTACACATCCTAGGCTTGTTCCAGATCTCCTGAGTAAAGCTTTCAGTCTTTCACTACTAAGAATATTATGAGACAAACTGGAAAAACTGAAGGGAGAAATAGACATTTCTTCAATAGTCATTGGAGACTTCAACACCCTACTCACGTCATTAGATAGAACACCTAGACAGAAGATCAACAAAGAAACAAAGAACTTGAACAATATGATAAACAAGTTAGACCTAGTAGACATATACAGAATACTGCATCCAAACTCAGCAGCTTATACATTCTTCTCAAGTGCCCATAGAGCTTTCCCCAGGATAGACCACATGTTAGGTCACAATGCAGCTCTCAATAAATATAAAAAGATTGAAATTATACAGAGTACCTTCTCAGATCATAATGGAATGAAACTGGAAATCAATAATAGACAGGAAAAAAGTAAATTCGCAAATGTGTGGAGGCTGAACAACACACTCCTAAATAATCAGTGGGTCAAAAAAGACATTGCAAGTGAAATCAGTAAATATGTTGAGACAAATGAAAATGAGAACACAACGTATCAAAACTTATGGGATAGAGCGAGGGCAGACTTGAGAGGGAAGTTTATAGCCCTAAATGCCTATATTAAAAAAGAAGAAAGAGCTAAACTCAAAGATTAAACTGAACAACTAGAGGAACTAGAAAAAGAACAGCAAACCAATCCCAGAGCAAGCAGAAGGAAAGAAATAATAAAGATTAGAGCAGAAATAAATGAAAATGAGAACAAAAAAACAGTAGATAAAAATTGACAAAACTCTTAGCTAGACTAACAGAAAAAAAGAGAGAAGATGCAAATAAATATAGACAGAAATGAAAGGGGGGATGTTACAAATGACCCCACAGAAATAAAGAATCATAAGAGGATATTATGAGAAACTATATGCCAACAAACTAGACAACCTAGATGAAATGGACAAATTCCTAGAAATGCACAGCCAACCTACACTGATGCACAAGAAATACAAGAACTTAACAAACCAATCACATTTAAGAAAATTGAATCCATCATCAAAAATCTCCCAGCAAAGAAAAGTTCATGACCAGATTGCTTCACAGGTGAATTCTACCAAACATTTAGAAAAGACAGCACCAATCCTGTTTAAACTCTTCCAGAAAATTGAAGAGGAGGGAAAATTACCCAACATTTTATGAAGCCAATATCACCCTAGTACCAAAGCCAGATAAAGATACTACAAGAGGGGGACAGATGTGGCTCAAATGGTTGGGCATCAGTCTCCCATATGGAGGGACCTGGGTTCAAGCCCTAGGACCTCCCGGTAAAAAAAAAAAAGAAAGAAAAAAAAAAAGATACTACAAGAAAAGAAAATTACAGGCCAGTCTCTCTAATGAACACAGATGCCAAAATTCTCAACAAAATACTTGCAAACCGAATCCAACAGTATATCAAAAGACTTATACATCACAACCAAGTAGGGTTTATTCCTGGTATGCAAGGCTGGTTCACCATAAGAAAATCAATCAATGTAATACACCCCATTAACAAATTGAAGGAAAAAAAACACATGATCATCTCAATCGATGCAGGAAAGGCATTCAACAAAAACCAGCTTCCTTTTTTATAAACACTTCAAAAGATAGGAATAGAAGGAAAATTCCTCAATATGATAAAAGGCATATATACGAAACTCACAGGCAACATCATATTCAATGAGGAAAGGTTGAAAGCTTTCCCTCTAAGATCAGGAACAAGACAAGGGTGCCCACTGTCACTATTGTTATTCAATATTGTGCTAGAAGTTCTAACTAGGGCAATTAGACGAGAAAAAACAAATTCAAGGCATCCTAATAGGAAAAGAGGAAGTAAAAGTGTCATGTTTGCGGATGGCATGATCCTGTACTTAGAAAATCCTGAAGTGTCCATGACAAAGCTACTTAAACTAATGAATGAGTTAAGCAAAGTGGCAGGATACAAGATCAACATGCAAAAATCAGTAATGTTTTTGTACACTAGTACTGAACAATCTGAGGAGGAAATCAGGGAAAAAATTCCATTTTCATTAGCAACAAAAAGACTCACATACCTAGAAGTTAATTTAACCAAAGAAGTACAGGACTTGTATGCGGAAAACTACAAAACAATGCTAAAAGAAATTTTAAAAGACCTAAACAAATGGAAAGACATTCTGTGTTCATGGATTGTAAGAATAAATATCACGAAGATGTCAATCTTACCCAAGCTAAGTGATTCAATGCAATACCAATCAAAATCCCAACAGCTTACTTTACAGAATTAGAGCAGGCAATTACCAAATTCTTTTGGAAGGGTAAGTGCACCCGAATAGCCAAAAGCATTCTAAAAAAGAAGAGCAACATGGGAGGAATTTCACTGCCTGACCTTGAAACATATTACAAAGCTACAGTGGTCAAAACAGCACGGTACTGGCATAAAGACAGACACATCAATCAGTGGGATAGAATTGAGAACCCAGAAATAAACCCTTACCTGTACAGTCAACTGGTTGTTTTTTTTTTTTAAGCTTTATTATTTATTTATTTATTTATATATCCTCCCCTTGCTGCTTGTTCTTGCTGTGTTCATTTGCTTTGCGTTCTTCTGTGTCTGCTTGTCTCCCCCTGCTGCGGCATCCCGCCGAGTCAGCTCACCGCGCGGCGGCCTTCCTGCTTGCGGCGGCTTGCCTGCTCGCGGCGGCTTGCCAGCTTGAGGCGGCTTGCCTTCTTGAGGCAGCTTGCCTTCTCGAGGAGGCCCCAGGAACTGAACCCAGGGCCTCCCATGTGGTAAACCAGAGCCCTACCAATTGAGCCACAGCTGGTTCCCTCAACTGGTTTTTGACAAACCTACCAAGTCCATGCTAATGGGGAAAAACAGTCTCTTTAACAAATGGTGGTGGGAGAACTGGCTATCAATAACCAAAAGAATGAAAGAGGACCCCTATCTCACCCCCTATACAAGAATCAATTCAAAATGGATCAAAGATATAAAAGCCAGGAACATAAAACTACTAGAAGAAAATGTAGGGAAACATCTTTAAGACCTTATAGTAGGTGGTGGTTTCTTGGACCTTACACCCCAAGCACGTGCAACAAAAGAAAAAATAGATAAATGGGACTTCCTCAAAATTAAACACTTTTGCACCTCACAGGACTTTGTCAAAAGGGTGAAAAGGCAGCCAACCCAATGGGAAAAAATATTTGGAAATTAAATATCTGATAAGGGTTTAATATCCAGGATTTATAAAGAGATGTTATAACTCAACAATAAAAAGACAACCAACCCAATTAAAAAATGGGCAATAGACTTCAGTAGACATTTGTCCAAAGACCTACAAATGGCAAGAAAACACAATAAGAAATGTTCGACATCATTAATGATTAGGGAAATACAAATCAAAACTACAATGAGATATCATTTCACACCTATCAGAATGGCCACTATTAAAAAGACAGAAAATTACAAGGGTTGGAGACAATGTGGAGAGATAGGAACACTTCTTCACTGTTGGTGGGAATGCAGAATGGTACAGCCACTGTGGAGGACTGTTTGGCAGTTCTCCACAGTGGCTAAAGAAGTTGAATGTAGACTTGCCACGTGACCCAGCAATACCATTAGTGGGTACATACCCAGAAGAACTGAGAGCAGTGACACAAACAGACATCTGCACACCGAAGTTCCTAGCAACATTATTCACCATTGCCAAAAGTTGGAAACAAACTAGGTATCCACCAACAGATGAATGGATAAACAAACTGTGGTCTATTCACACCATGGAATATTATGCAGCTATAAGAAGAAATGAAGTCGCAAAGCATATGACAACATGGATGAACTTGGAGGACATTATGTTGAGTGAAGCAAGTCAGACACAAAAGGACAAATACTGTATGATTGCATTACTATGAACCAAACACATTGTTTAAAATTATTGTTTGATTGCAAAAATTTTTACATGTATCCAGTACATTTAATTGAGATATGTATGTATTTATTTGAGTTTACTTTTTAGTTTTTCTTTATATTTTCAATTATTAAATGTACAAAATAAAATTTAAAAAAAAGAATGGTGTTGGCTGTGGTTTTTTCATATACACCCTTTATCATATTAAGGATGTTTCCCTCTATTCCTGGTTTTCTAAGTGTTTTTCTGGGCCTTTTCTGCATTAATGGAGATATATTTTTTCCTTTGTTCTATTAATGTGGGTGGTATATGATATTAATTTTCTTATGTTGAACCACTTTATACCTGGGATAAATCCCACTTGATCATAATGTATAATTCTTTTAATGTCTCATTGGATTTGGTTTGCTAGTATTGTGTGGGGATTTTGCATCTACATTTATAAGGGATATTTTTCCTTAATTTTCTTGTCTTGTGGTATTTTATCTGGCTTTGGTATTAGGATGATGTTGGCATTATAGAATGAATTAGGAAGTGTTCCTTCTTTTCAATTTTTGGGAAAAGTTTGGGCAGGATTGGATTCATTCTTCTTGGAATTTGAGTAAAATTCACTATTGAAGTCATCTGTTCCTGGGCTTTTCTTTGTTGGGAGATTTTGACTACAGATTTGATCTCTTTACTTGTAATTGGTTTGTTGAGTTCTTCTGTTTTTTTTCTTGATTCGTAATAGGTAGTTTGTATGTTTCTCAGAATTTGTCCATTTCAGCTAAGTTATATAATTTGTAGGCATATAGTTTTTTTATAGTATCCTCTTATAGTCCCTTTTATTTCTTTGTGGTCATTGGTAATGTCCACCATTTAATTTCCAATTTCAAATATTTGTGTTTTCTCTCCTTTTTTCTTTGTCAGTCTAACTAAAGGTTTGTCAATTTTATTGATCTTTTAACTTTTGGTTTTGTTGATTCTCTCAATTATTAGTTTTATTTTTAAAATTTTTTTGAGGTACCAGGGCTGGGAATTGAACCCAGGACCTCGCATGTGGGAAGCCAATGCTCAACCACTGAGCCACACTGACTCCCCTGAGTTGGTTCTTCCGTTTGTTTTGCTTGTTGTTTATTTTTGTTTTTAGGAGGTACCGGGAACCAAACCCCAGACCTCCCATGTGGGAAGCAAGCGCTCAACGGCTTGAGCCACATCAACTCCCTCTCTTAAGTATTTTATTCTCATTTCATTTATCTCTGCTCTAATTTTTATTTCCTTCCTTCTGCTCCCTTTGGGCTTGGTTTGATCTTCTTTTTCTAGATACTCCAGTTGTGAGATAAGGTCTCTGATTGGGGATTTTCCCTTTGTTGTTGTTGTTATGATTTCTTTTTTTTTTTTTTTCATTATGTTTTATTTTCTTTCTTCTTTTTTAATGTAAGCTTTTAGAGCTATAAATATCCCTCTCAGCACTACCTTTGCTGCATTCCATAAGTTTTGGAATATTGTGGTTTCATTTTCTTTTGTTTTCTAAGTTCCATTTTTACTTCTTCTTTGACCCTTTGGTTATTTAAGAGTGCATTGTTTAATTGCTAAATATTTGTGAATTTTCCAGTTCGTCCTCTGTTGCTGATTTCTAGCCTTATTCCATTGTGGTTGGAGAAGACACATTGCATTTTTTAATTTTTTGAGACTTGTTTTATGACATAAATTATGGTCTGTTCTGGAGTATGATCCATGTGCAATATCCTTTTTTAAAAAAATTATTATTATTAGAGAAATTGTGGGTTTACAGAACAATCATGCATAAAGTATAAGATTCCCATATACCACCCATTTGGTAACACCTTGTAGTTATGTGATACATTTGTTATAATTGATGAAAGCAACTTTTTATAATTGTACTATTAACTACAGTCTATGGTTGATTGTTATTTTAAAACATGACAAAATATGTGGTTCATGAGTATGTTTATTAGAAATTTAGTTATACTCTCATATTTTTACATTGTTACACTTATTTTTGTTTGTTAAACTTTTACTGTTTGCCCTCCATTTTTATTTTTAGATGACCTCTTAGTACTTCATCTCTCTGACCTGATTCGTATGGCATTCATGGCTGCAACTGATCATAGCAACCAGCTGAGGATGGCTGGGCTCCAAGCACTTGAAGACATTATCAAGAAGTTTGCGTCGGTGCCTGAACCAGAATTTCCAGGTCATGTGATTCTGGAGCAGTATCAAGCTAATGTGAGATTTTTCTATTTATTTGGGAACTTAAAATTGATCTAAGTGAGCATAAAGGAAAGAAGACTCCCTGGAAGAATATATTTGGAACTTCATTCTACTTATTTATTTAGGATGTATATCATTAGTCACATACATAGTCTCAATCAATCCACAGTTGAAGAAACAATGGTGTGAAACTGTTGTCACTATTTTTAAGCTCTGATAGTATATTAGTAATAAAACTAGAATAGAAATTCCAGCCCAGCTTTCCCATCTTGTGTTTAGGTCTTTAGCCATGCCATCTAAAAGATAAAGAGAATATTCAGAAGAGTGTTTGGATTAGCTGCCATTATTTTTATAAGTCAAGGCTTGATAAACATTTTAAAAATAAAAAGCAGTTGCTCCTTGTATTCTGAACGGTAAATTAATTTTTATAACAGCAATTTAAAAGTTATACTGAGAGAATTAAATACTTTCAAAAGATTTTTTAAAAATTTTATTCTAACCTGAAATATAATTTTTCCTTCTGGGATTTATATCTTTATTTATGTCCTTTAAATGAGGCAATAAATCTAATCCTAGTAATGGGGGACTATGTGAAGGCAAAAAATCTGTGTTAGTAAATAAAAAGTAATTAAATATTTTTTGCTATGATTACGCTAAAATCTTGAGTCCAGACACACTAAAGCTCATGCTTGAACAGACACAAAATAAAAAGGTATGAATAATTTATAATCCATTAGTTTTTCATCATAAGTACAGGTGAGGGAGTTATAGCTTCTATCTCAATTAACTATAGAAAACCGATACACAATTTTTTATTCCCAAATACTCAGCATATCAGAATGAGGGACTTTTTTTTTTTAACTTTTTATATAAAAATAATCTCAAAGGTTCCAAAAAGTTACAAGAATAGTTCAAAAGCTGTCTTATGCCCTTTACCTTGATTCACCAATTATTACTTTTGCTCCATTTGCTTTATTATTGATATTTTTCTGTCTATACAAACACACACACACATAGTTTTTTCCCTAAACCATTTAAAAGTAAATTATGTATATCATGTACCTTTACCCAACACTTCAGTCTATATTTCCAAAGGACAAGAACATTCTTTTATGTAACCACAGAACAGTAACCAACTTCAGGAAATTAAACTTTGGCATTCTTCACTTTTATGTAATCTACCATATTTTAGTTTTTCCAATTACCCCAAAATGTCTTTTATAGTGTTTTTTTCTCGTTCACTACAAGATCCAATACAGGATCACATGATTAGTTGCCATGTGTCTTTATTCAGAGGGAAGGACTTTGATCCATTTCTCCTCTGCTTGTGATATGACTTAGTGTATTTGATCATTAGTTTAAGGGGGGGAAAATCTCAATTCATAAATTCACTACTTCTTATTCCTTTTTTCAGCTCATATTATTAAACCTACTAATTAATCTCAGAATCTATAACTGATTTTAGCTTATTTCAAACTAACGCTCCTCTTCCTTCACTTACTAATACAATAAAAGTACATAAATTTATATTTATTGAATAACTTTTTCTTAAGTTTCTCTTTTCGGAGTGAAATGATCTTGAGGGCCCTTTAGTGACTATATGAAGTTTTAGTGCTACTCAGTTTTTTAAAGGAATTGATCTAGTTGTATGAGATTCACCCATGAGGTAAAAATGTAGATGCACACAAAAAAACAACAAACAGCTCTCTCTCTTTTTCCCTTTTTTTAATCTGTGGTAACAGTGACTTTGTTACAAAATCTTGTTTACTATTAATCGAAAACAAAAGTAAGTTAAGATTAATTACCTGTTTTGTACAGCATTCTTTCATATAAATTTGATACAGATAACTTGGAAAACAAAAGAAAAATGGTATGGTTGAGTTTATTGTAAATGAAAAAAAAGATAAGAAAGAAGTGATAAGAAAAACAACAAAGTTATGCTTTGTGTGTTTTCATCTCCAAAGACACAGGAGGATTTATGTTTATAACTTAATTTTTAAAAATGAAATTCTTGTATTCATTTGTCTAGGTGGGAGCTGCTCTAAGACCAGCTTTTTCTCAAGATACTCCATCAGACATAATAGCAAAAGCTTGCCAGGTAAGGAGAAATATTGGTTTTCTGTAGTTAATATTGACACACATATTTTAGAATTTCACTTCTAAGAAAGAAGAAAAAGGAAGTAATGTTTATTTTTATCAAGCAAATACAACTATGGCAGTTGCCTTTTTTTGTTCTGTATCAAATGATGAAATTGTAGCTGTTAATCACATTCCATTTTTGTGATAGCTGAGGACGTGTCTTTGGGGTATATAGGTCTTATATTATCCAGAGGTGAACAGACATGTGAAAATCATGAGGGACTAAAATAAAAATAAGATCTCAAAATCTATAATAATTAGACAACCAGCAAATAAGGAGCTCCTAGAGTCAGCTCATGCTACAGGACAGTTAG
The DNA here is from genome assembly GCA_004027955.1 of Chaetophractus vellerosus. NCBI lineage: Eukaryota > Metazoa > Chordata > Mammalia > Cingulata > Chlamyphoridae > Chaetophractus > Chaetophractus vellerosus. Next base: position 3,700 of record PVKH010021499.1, on the reverse strand, counting down.
TAATCACCCAGAGCTATCTAAAGCACTTCTTTGAGGGCTCCAGGAGACTGGAAGAGCAGCCTGCAACATCCATGAAAGAATGGAAGGTGGAGACTGAGCGTTGCAGAGAAGATTCATGAGTAGAGCACTCCATGCCATGGAAGCCGGTGCCCATCCTCCACTGGAGGCACAAGCCGCCTTGGGAGCTATTCCGTGGCTGGAATTGGAAGCTCCACTTCCCAAAAATGGGGGAGGGAGAGACAGTTGGGCACCAGCTTCAGCTACTGATTAGTGAATTTGGTGGGCTAAAGTATAATCCTACGAACAGCTAAAGTTTGAACCTGTCCAAGTCAGAATGAGGCCGGTAGCCGCCATTTTAGCTCCGCCCCTACCATGATGGGGAGCAGGGTGGACTGAAAATCACAGTGCTGGTAGGGACCGGCTTCTTTCCATACAGATTGGATTACAGCTCTAGCATAAGCCCCAGCCCCACCTCTGGCAGGGAGGAAGCTGGAGGGACCTGCGCTAGCCTCTGGGAAAATACAGGCCATGCTGCAGAGGCTGGTGATCAGCCTACCCTGGCGGTGCAAACCACCTCAGGAGCTATTCTGTGGCTGGAATTGGAAGCTCCATTTCTAAAAAACAGGGCAAGGAGATGGTTGGTCACTACCTTTAGCTACTGATTAGTAAATTTGGCTGGCTAAAGTATAACCTTAAGGACAGCTAAAAGTTTGGACCTGTCCAAGTTGGAAAGAGGCCAGTAGCTGCCATTTTGACTCTGCCCCCAGCATGAGGGAAGGCAGGGCTGATTGAAAATCACAGTGACCGTAGGGACCAGCTTTTTTCCACCCAGATTGACTGCAGCCCTAGCCTAGGCTTCAGCCACACCTCTGGCTGCCCACACCTGCAGCTCCATCCCTGCTCCAGGCAGACGAGGAAGAGGTGTGGAGCTTCATCAGTCTCTCTGGGCAACTAAGTTTAGGCCTGCATGATTTGGATTATTACACATGGCTCTGGCTCTTTCCCTACCCCAAGCAAAGGAGAAAAGTGGGAGAAGCTTCATCAGTCCCTGGGGCAATGTGGACAGCTTGAGCTTCCACAGCTTACAGCACCAACTACATTCTCGGCTTCTACTACACAACCAGCAAGGAAGAAAGGGCAAGAAAGCCCTAAACAAAAGAGAGAAACTGTACCTAGAATAAATACATCTAGTAAGTGAGATATCAAGTCACCAACAAAAAATTACAATCTATACCAAGAAACAGGAAGATATTGGTCCAGTTTAAGGAATAAGATAAGCCTCCAGATATCATAAAGGAGTTAAGACAACTAATCAGGGATGTTCAAACAAATCTCCTTAGTTAATTCAATGAGATAGCTAAAGAGATTAAGGATATTAAGAATACATTGGATGAGCACAAAGAAGAATTTGAAAGCATACATAGGAAAATAGTAGATCTTATGGGAATGAATATCACGATAAATGAAATTAAAAATACACTGGAATCATTTGACAGCAGTTTTGAGGAGGCAGAAGAAAGGATTGGTGAGCTTGAAGAAATGGCTTCTGAAAGCAAACATACAAAAGAAAAGATGAAGGAAAGAATGGGAAATATTGAACAAGGTCTCAGAGAACTAAACGACAGCAAGAGATGTGCAACCATATGTGTCATGGATGTCCCAGAATGAGAAGAGAAGGGAAAAGGGGCAGAAGGAATATATGAAAAAATAATGGTTAAAAATTTCCCAACCGTATGAAGGACTTAGATAATCTGTGTCCAAGAAGCACCACATACTCCCATCTGAATAAATTCAAATAGACCAACTCTGAGACACTTACCAATCAGAATGTTAAATAGTAAAGACAAAGAGAATTCTGTGAGCAGCAAGAGCAAAGCAATGTATAACATAATAAGGGATACCCAATTAGATTAAGTGCTGATTTCTCATCAGAAACCATGGAGGCAAGAAGACAGTGGTATAATATATTTAAGATACTGCAAGAGAAAAACTTCCAGCCAAGAATCTTATATCCAGGAAGATTGTCTTTGAAAAATAAGGGTGAGGAAAGAGGATATGGCTCAAGCGATTGAGCTCCCGCCTACCACGTGAGAGGTCCCTGGTTCGGTTCCCAGTGCTCCGAAAGAAGACAGCAACCTGACACGAGGAGCAGGCACAGCATGCTGATGCAACAAGAGACGCTAAAAGAAAAACATAATGAGAGAGACAACAAAGCAGGGAGCGGAGGTTTCCAGTGCCTCCTAAAGAGAATGAGCAAGACAGCTGATGCGACGGGCAGGCACGGCACACTGACTCAACAATATGACACAACAAGAAACGCAAGAGGAAAAACATAATGAGAGACACAAGGCAGGGAATGGAGGTAGCTCAAGCAATTAAGTGCCTCCCTCCCGTATCACAGGTCCTGGAGTTCGGTTCCCACTGCCTTCTAAAGAAACAAGACGAAAAGACACAGCAAGTGAGAGGGTGGGGAGAAATAAATCTTTTTTAAAAAATGAGGGCAAGTTTAGAATATTCACAGATAAACCAAAACTGAGAGAGTTTGTAATAAGAGACCTTCTTTGCAGGAAATGCTAAAGGAGTGCTATAGTCTGAAATCAAAAGACAGGAGAGAGGGGCTTGGAAGAGAGTCTAGAAATGAAGAGTATATTAGTATAAATAACTAAAAGTCTCAAAAGAGTGGTGAAAATAAAATATGACAGATAAAACCCAAAGGGCAAAATGGGTGAAATAAGAACTACCTTTACAGTAATAACATTGCACGTTAATGGATTAAACTCCCCAATCAAAAGACACAGACTGGTAGAATGAATAAGAAAATACGAGGGGGGTTGTGGGAGGGGTGGGGGGTGGCATATGGGTACTCCTGGAATCTCTGTGTAACATTTGTGTAATCATTGTATCCTAAAAATGTATATAGATATATAAAAAATTAATAAAAAATTAATAAAAAAAAAAAAAAGAAAATACGAGCTACCTATATGCTGTCTGCAAGAAGCTCACCTTAGACTCAAGGATACCAATAGAAAGTAGAAGGCTGGTAAGAGATATTCCATGCATGCTGTAACCAATAAAATAAAATTAAAAAGCCACAGTAGCTATACTTAAATCAGATGAAATAGACTTTAAAAGACAATAGTAATGCTCAAAGAAGTCACAGAAAAAAATCCATTTACAGTAGCAACTAAACGAATCAAGTATTTAGGAATAAACTTAACCAACGATGTAAAGACTTGTATTCAGAAAACTACAATGCATTGTTAAAAGAATCAAAAAAGACCTAAATAATTGAAAGAACATCCCGTGCTCACGGATTAGAAGACTAAATATCATTAAGATGTCAGCTATACCCAAATTGATATACAGATTTCAATGCAATCCCAGTAAAATTTCCACTAGTATTTTAAAAATAAATGGAAAACACGATTATCAAATTTATTTGAAAGGGTAAGGTGTCCCAAATAGGCAGAAACATCTTCAAAAGGAAAAGCAAGGGGCCGGCTCAATAGCCCAGTGGATAGGGCGCCGGCATACCACATGGGAGGCCCCGGGTTCGATTCCCGGGGACCTCTCCTAGCAAACAGACCGCCTTGAGAATGGCAAGCCGCCATGGGCGGGCCGGAGCCGCCGTGGGCAGGGCAAGAAGCTGCCACGGACAGGGCAAGAGCCGCTACGGGCAGGGCAGGTCGCCCGCGGATGG
>PVKH010021498.1:0-14316 GCA_004027955.1 Chaetophractus vellerosus | reverse complement strand
GAGAGTGTGGTCTACAATGTGAACTATGGTCCATGCTTAGTGGCAAAGCCCCAGGATGCATTTATCAATTGCAATGAATGTGCACACTAATGAAGGATGTTTATGTGGGAGGGTGTGTGAGGTGTAGGGAGTGGGGAATATAGGAATTCCTATAGTTTTTCTGTAACATTTATGTAATCTAAGTATCTTTAAAAAAATTATTATTAAAAATATAAAATAAAATAAATAAAATGCATTACAAATTTATGGACCATGTGGGGTTGTGATTTATCAATGAAGATTTAGATTGACGGATAAAGAAGAGATACTTATGCATTTGTTTATTGTACAATCAGTGCCTGGGAAGTTTCTTTATGGTGTTCAGCCACCATTTCTTTCTGTTCACATCCAAAACCATCTCTTTTTTCTGTATTTTAAAATGTGCTCTTCCTTGGTAATTTTGTTTCTCCCGTGGTCAGAAAAATGCAGCCAGGCTGTTCTTCTAATCATTGCCATGGCTCTTTGTATGGAAATCACTCTCAGTGGAGAGGACAAGGGAGGAAAGTGGGCAGAGAGGGAAAAGCAGTCCAGGGAGCAAGGACTGTCCATTCCTTAGCTGGCTCAGCTTAAAGCTGACCTGGGAGAGCGTGATGTCACTATGTTGATGGGGCCAAGTGTGGACATGGGTCCAAAGGGCCAGTTGGCCTTGCAGATCAATGGTCTTGAAAGACCTTGGAGGAGAGAATGACTGCTGGCACAAAGGCAGATCCTGTAGGGATGGAGGCGAGGGGCATGGATGCCAGCACCCAGGCATCACACAGGGTAAAAGACCCCTCCTGCCACCCCCACCACGCTTGAGTGCTGTCAATTGCACTCTGGCTGAAGTACAGACCCATACATATAGCTCAAGCTCACAGGACAGCAGTGACCCATTGGTAGCCCAGAGCCCTGAACCTGTCTTGTGTTTGACATTAGTAAGAGTAACCCCAAATCAGCAGGTGTGTTCTATTCTGGTTATCTTGCATTATCCCATGAAAGAAATACTCCACAGCCCAGATTACTCTAACAACCCCATAGCTGAACGTTGGAGCTCTTTGAAGTTTCTGGTTGATTCAATGTGCAGGGACTGGGGTTAGATGGATAGAGCACCTGAAGGGGAGAAATGGGAACTGGGTCCCCTGTGGTCCTGGTTCAAATGCAGGGTGCTGCACCTGGGATGACAACAGTGACCTTGACATGCCCCAAGCAGGAGAGGGGCTCTTAGAAAATTTTGAGGGACTAGAAAGACACAGGACTCTCTTCTCTCCCATAAAAATAGCTAGAGGATGGGTTGAAATGGCCTGGAAAAAGATCTTCTAGGGTTTATGACACCAGGCGAAGGCTGGACATTGCCCAGAAAAGAGAGGGACAAAAGAGGGGAATCACAATAGCAAAACTGTAGTTGAAACCAGCGGCTGCTACGGCTGGTACCCTCCCCAACACTAAAGACACTTTAGAATTCTCAGGCCTCTGGGCCAGCTTCAGACAAAGGGAGCTCCAGGGATCCACCACCCCAGGAAAGGGGAGAGAGATGGACACAGACTAAAGCTGACTCAGCTTCTGATCCACAAATTTGGTCTGCTGTGTCCCACAAGCCCTTCCAGGCCAGGTGGGGCCACACCATTGCTTTGGGAGCTGGCAAGGGACTAAAGAGATCCAGGACTAAAGAGATCCAATCTTTTCAATCTCTGGGACTGATTGTTGGGGACACAAATGGGAGTGGAATTATTTCCTACCTGGGAAAAGGGAGGGGACTGCCAAAGAAGGCTGGAGAACTGTCTCTGAGAAAGTTTGAATTACTAGGCTCTTTTAGCCTCCAGGATGGAACCTCTATCACATTGATCTGGTCTGTGTTGCAGCAAACACACTCCAACAAGGCTTGAACTGAGTGGGCTGCCAAAGAGCACCATCTGTTGGCAGACCAAGGAAGTGCACATGAGGAAATTTAAAGTAAATAAGAGGCTTTTTCTCACCCTTAAAGCCTCCCTCCTCAAGGCCCTAGGAAACAGATCTACAACCCTTACCTGGGTCCAGAGCCCAGTTTTAAGCAGTTTACAGGGACAATCCTAACGATCCAGGTTGAACTAAGAATCAAATAGCAGCAGTAATTCACAGCCTCCTGCCATTAAATCCCTATGAAAGAGAAAGGAATTGAGCATCTGAGTAAACTACCATCCTAATCAGATACCTAAACATCAGCAAAAAATTATGAACCATACTTAGAAAATAGAAAACATGGCCCAAGAAAAGGAATACATTAAAGTCCCAGAAGAGATGCAGGATATGAGACAACTAATTAATGAGATGCACACAAATTTCCAAAATCAAATTAATGAGTTGAAAGACAATATGGCTAAAGAGATAAACAACATCAAGAAAACATTGAGTGAACACAAAGAAGAATTTGAAATCCTGAATAGAAAAGTAACTGAGCTCATGGGAATGAAATAGATGGGATAAAAAATACACTAGGGCATACAACAGCAGAGTTGAAATTATAGAAGAAAGAATAAATGATACCAAAGACAGAATGGCTGAAATTGAAGAGAGAAAAGAATGGAAAAATTGAGCAGTAGCTCAGGGAGCTGAATGATAACACAAAATGCAACAAAACATGTGTCATGGGAGTTCCAAAGGAGAAAGAAGGGAAAAGGGACAGAAAGAGTGTTTAAGGAAATAGCTGAAAATTTCCTAACTCTCACTAAAGAAATGAACTTACAGGCCCAAGAAACGCACCATACTCCAATCAGAATAAATATGAATAGACCTACTCCAAGACACATCCTACTCAGAATGTCAAGTGTCAAAGATAAAGAGAAAATTCTGAGAGCAGCAAGGGAGAAGTAAACCATCAAATACAAGGGATGCTCAGTAAGACTTAGTGTGGATTTCTCATCAGAAACCATGGAAGTGAGAAGACAGTGGTATGATGCCACTGACAGTGGTATGATACAATTAGGATGATGAAAGAGAAAACCTGCCAGCTAAGAATTCTTTATCTAGCAAAATTGTCCTTCAAATATGAAGGTGAGTATTAAACATTCACAAACAAACAGAAACTAAGAGAGTTCGTAAAGAAGAATCCACCTTTGCATAAATATTAAAGGAAGCCTTATAGTCTGAAAGAAAATGACAGAAGAAAGAGGAAAGGAGGAAAGTATGGAAGAAAGAATAGCAGAAAGGATAACCAAAAGAGTAAAAAGACAGATGAAAATATGATATGACACATAAAAACCAAAGAATAAAATGGTGGAAGTAAACAATACATTTACAGTAATATCATTGAAAGCGAATGGATTACACACACCAATCAAAAGATATAGGCTGACAGAATGGGTAAAAAAAACATGAGCCATCCATGTGCTGCTTACAAGAGACTCACCTTAGACCCAGGGATACAAACTGGCTGAAAGTGAAAGGTTGGAAAAAAGATACTCCACGCAAATACTAACCAAAAAAGAGCAAGGGCAGCTATACTAATATTGGACAAAACATACTTTAAATGCAAAAAGTTATAAGAGATACAGAAGGCCATTATATATTAATAAAAGGGTCAATCCACAAGGAAGAAATAGCAGTCATCTAACCAGGGTGCCCCAAGACACATGATACAAACTCTAGCAAAACTGAAGGGAGAAATAGATATCTCCACAATAATAGTTGGAGACTTCAACACACCATTCACATCATTAGATAGAACAATTAGACAGAAGATCAACAAAGTAACAGAGAACTTGAACAATATGATAAACGAGTTAGATCAAACAGAATACACGGAACATTGAATCAAAACTCAGTGGATTATATATTCTTCTCAAGTGCCCATGGATCTTTCTCCAAGATAGACCACATTTTAGGGCACAATACAGCTCTCAATAAATATAAAAAGACTGAAATTGTACAAAGCACCTTCTCAGATCATAATGGAATGAAATTGGAAATCAATAGCTGACAGGAAAGAGATCAATTCACAAATGTGTGGAGGCTAAACAATACACTCTTAAATAATCAGTGGGTCAAAGAAGAAATTGCTAGTGATAGGAAATATATTGCGACAAAAGAAAAAGAGAACATAACTTATCAAAATTTATTGAAAACAACTAAGGCAGTCTTGAGAGGGAAATTTATAGCCCTAAATGCCAATGTTAAAAAAGAAGAAAGAGCTAAACTCAAAGATTTAATTGAACAACCAGAGAAGCTAGAAAAAGAACAATGAAACAATCCCAAAGAAAGCAGAAGGAAAGAAATAGTAAAGATTAGAGCAGAAAAAAATGAAATTGAGAACAAAATAATTACACACAAAATCAAAAAACCAAAAGCTAGTTCTTTGAGAAGATCAATAAAATTGACAAATTCCTAGCTAGACTAACAAAGAAAAAAAAAGAAGATGCAAATAAATACAATTAGAAATGAAAGGGAGGAAGTCACGACTGACTCCTCAGAAGTAAAAAGGATCATAAGAGGACATTATGAAAAACTGTATGCCAACAAAGTAGACAACCTAGATGAAGCAGACAAATTCCTAGAAATGCACAATCAACCTACACTGATGCTACAAGGAATACAAGAACTTAACAAACCAATCACATCTAAGAAATTGAATCCATCATCAAAAATCTCCCAAAAATGAAAAATCCAGGACCAGATTCCTTCACAGGTGAATTCTACCAAGCATTTTGAAAAGAATTAACACCAATTCTGTTTAAACTCTTCCAAAAAATTGAAGAGGAGGGAAAATTACCCAACACATTTTATGAAGCCAACATCATCCTAATACCAAAGCCAGATTAAAAATACTACAAGAAAAGAAAATTACAGACCAATCTCTCTAATGAACATAGATGCAAAAATTCTCAACAAAATACTTGTAAATAGAATCCAACAGCACATCAAAAGACTTATACGTCACGAACAATTGGGATTTATTCCTGGTATCCAAGGATGTTTCAATATAAGAAAATCAATCAATGTAATACACCACATTAACAAATTGAAGGAAAAAAAAACCACGTGATCACTTCAGTTGATGCAGGTAAGGCATTCAACAAAATCCAGCATTCTTACGTGATAAAAATGTTTTGAAAGATAGGAATAGAAGGAAAATTCCTCGTATGATAAAAGCCATATATGAAAAACCCACAGCCAACAGCATACTCAATGGGGAAAGTTTGGAAGCTATTCTTCTAAGATTAGGAACAAGACAAGGATGCCCACTGTCACCATTGTTACTCAACATTGTACTAGAAGCTAGCTAGAGCAATTAGACAAGAAAAAAAATTAAAGGCATCCAAATAGGAAAAGAGGAAGTAAAACTCTCACTATTTGTGGGTGACATGATCCTTTATTTAGAAAATTCTGAAATGTCTACAACAAAGGTACTTGAGCTAATAAATGAGTTCAGCAAAGTGGCAGGATACAAGATCAACACACAAAAGTCAGTAATGTTTTTGTACACTCTTATTGAACAATCTGAGGAGGAAATCAGGGAAAAAAATCCAATCACATTAACAACAACAAGATTCAAATACCTAGGGATCAATTTAACCAAAGAAGTACAGGACCTATATGCAGAAAACTACTAAACAATGCTAAAAGAAATCAATGAAGACCTAAACAAATGGAAAGACATTCCTTGTTCATGAATTGGAAGACTAATTATCATGAAGATGTCAATCCTACCCAAACTGATTTATAGATTCAATTCAATACCAATCAAAATTCCACCAACCTACTTTACAGAAACAGAAAAGGCAATTACCAAATTCATTTGGAAGGGAAAGTGCCCCCGAATAGCCAAAAGCATCCTAAAAAGGAAGAGCGACATGGGAGGAATTTCACTTCCTGACCTTGAAACATATTACAAAGCAACAGTGGACAAAACAGCATGGTACTGGGAAGCAGATATGGCTCAAGTGATTGGGCTCCTGTCTACTACAAAGGAGGTCCAGGGTCCGATTCCCAGGGCCTCCTGGTGAAAAGTAAGCTGGCCCATGTGGTGAGCTGGCCCAAGTGGAGAGCTGCCCATGCAGGAGTGCTGGCTCACACGGATGGCTGGCCTGCGTGGAGAGCTGGTACAGCAAGATGACACAACAAAAAGAAACACAGGAGAGAGACAATAGGAGATGCGGCAGACCAGAGAGTTGAGGTGGTGCAAGAGATTCAGTGCCTCTCAGATTCAACACCTCTCTCTACTCCAGAAGGTCCCAGGATCAGTTCTAAGTACTACCTAAAGAGAAAACAAGCAGACACAGAAGAACACACAAAGAGCAGACAACAAGTGCAAAACAACGAGGGAGGAGGGGGAGAAATAAATAAATAAATATTTAAAAAGACAAAACAAAATAAAACAAAAACAGCATGGTACTGGCATAAAGATAGACATATTGATTAGTGGACTAGAATTGAGAGTCCAGGAATAAACTGTCTCTTCAACAAATGGTGCTGGGAGAACTGGATATCTATAACCAAAAGAATGAAAGAATCAATTCAAAATGGATTAAAGGCATAACTATAAAAGCCAGGACCATAGAACTACTAGAAGAAAATGTAGGGAAACATCTTACAGACCTTGTGGTAGGTGGTGGTTTCTTGGACATTACACCCAAAGCACATGCAACAAAAGAAAAAATAGATAAATAGGACCCCCTCAAAATTAAACACTTTTGCACTTCACAGGACTTTTTAAAAGGGTGAAAAGACATTCGACTCAATGGGAGACAATATTTGGAAATCACATGTTTGATAAGGGATTAATATCCATGATATATAAAGAGATGTTGCAACTCAACAATAAAAAGACAAACGACCCAATTAAAAAAACGGCAAAGGATTTGAATAAACATTTGTCCAAAGAAGAAATACAAATGGCAAAAAAAAACCCACAAGAAAAAAATGTTCAACATCACTAATGATTAGAGAAATGCAAATCAAAACTACATTGAGATATCATTTTACACCTCTCAGAATGGCCACTATTAAAAAGACAGAGAACTACAAGTGTTGGAGAGGATGTGGAGAGATAGGAAGACTTATTCACTGTTGGTGGGAATGCAGAATGGTACAGCTACTGTGGAGGACTGTTTGGCAGTTCTAAGGAAGTTGAATATAGATTTCCTATGTGACCCTGCAATACCACTACTGGGTATATACCCAGAAGAACTGAGAGCAGTGACACGAACAGATATCTGCACACCTACGTTCTTAGTGGCATTACTCATGATTGCCAAAAGTTGGAAACATCTCAAGTGTCCATCAATTGATTAATGGGTAAACAAACTGGTTTATCACACGGTGGAATATTATGCAGCTGTAAGAAGAAATGAATTCGTAAAGCATAAGACAACATGGACATTACATTGAGTGAAGCAAGCCAGACACAAAAGGACAAATGCTGTATGATTGCATCACTATGAACTAAATATATTGTGTAACATATTGTATGATTCCATTTATATAAATATAAATCAATTTATAAAGATGAAATTTGATTAGTGGTTAAGGAAATTTTATTAGGGCTAGGGAAGTCATGCTAAATGGTGTGGAGTTTTTCTTTTTGGAGTAATGAAATAATTCTAAAAATTTTTGTGATGGTGAATACACAACATTGTGATCATTCTAAAAGCCATTGATTATACACTTTAGATAGATTGTATGGTATGTGAATATACCTCAATAAAATGGCTTACTAAATAATCAACTGTTCATGAATAGCCAGAAATAGTAGCTATGTACAACAAGGGAAACATAGAGATTGAGAGGTGAAGAATTTTCTTGTTTGTTTTTTGTTTATTATTATGATTATTGAAATAATACAAATGCTCTAATAATGATTGAGGTGATGAATGCACAAATATGTGATTTTACCAAATGCCAATTATTGTACACTTTGGATGAATTGTATGCTTTATTAATATGTATCAATAAAATTGATATGCTGAAAAAAAAAGATAGTTTTGAGGATGGCACTTCCACTGATGGATTCCCATGCAGGACCTAGACCAGGCCTGGGGTGCTCCACCAGGACAGCACCCAAAAGTATGGGAAAACCCTGAAGTCCACGTACAAGGTGTTATGGTAGAGGGAGAAAAGAGTGCAAATGAACACAGCTCTGTTGGAGAAGACTGGGAAGGACAAGGGCAGGGATGGGTGGCCTTTTAGCTGAATCTTCTTTTAGCCCTTGGCTGTCATGTTGAATCTGCTGCTCCCTCTGAGGTATCTTTGGCTTCTTACTGCCTTCTCCAGCACTCAGTCCACGTTTCCAGAACAGGATTCAGCACACTTTTTCTGTAAAGGGTGAGCTAATAAACAACTTTGGCTTTGTGGGCAGTGCTACTCCTGTTAACTACTCGGCTCTCTCTCTCTCATATGGCATCTATTGATGGAACTGTAACTGAGGGTTAAGAACTAACAAATAATTATGATTACGTATCATTATATAGATGCCTTTATAGTGTAAAATAGCCAAAGGTTAGTACTTGAAATTACTGAAGCTAGGTGGAGTGGTTTCACCTGGTTTATGGTTACTCTAGACTTAACCTCACCCTTGTCTATGCTTCCTATTGGGTGGTAACTACTCCACCCTCCTCTGTCTAATACCCATATCAAAAACCTTGTAACTGACATTTGTCCTGTGTACCCCTATCCCAGATCCTTGCTCTGTATACCCCACCCCAATCCTGTTCAGCCCCTTAATGTTTATTAATGAAGGAAACTGTGTCCAGCTCCACACCAATTCTTCATTAGCACCCCAATGTTATAAAATGTTAGAATTTCTGCACATCAGGGAGACAGTAGTTTTGAGCCATTAGGCCACTGTGTTCCTTTGTGCTGCCAAATAAACTCTTTCTTTGAAACCCTGGTATGTCAGGAATTGGCTTTAAAGACACGCATTTGGAGAAAAGAATCCATGTTTCTTCTGCTTAGTATCAGTACCTTTTTTAAAAAAATATATTTTTTTTAGCATCTCTTGATGGAATCCATTTCAGAAAATGCTAAAGGTATGGTAGTAGACTTGCCCAAATCCTTTGCTGGAGCCAAAACCTGCTGACTTTTTACAGCCACACACATCACCTTTGCAAATAACCGCCCTCCAGTACACCCCTCTTTCAAGAACAGCACCTCACTGCCTCCCACGCCACCGTGCCTGGGGGAACAGAGATGCAAACTTGGCTCACAGCTTTAGGAAGCCGGCTGATGTCCACTAAGGGGCTTCTTGTACCCCTGAGTGACCTCATTAGATGAAGCAGTGATGACCTCTCACCAGCTTCGCTACCATCTCTCTGTGCTTTTCTTAGAGACGAGCAGAAAAATGTTGGAGCCAGAGGGACTGTGCTTAAACTGTCAGCTCCAGAGGAGCCACAGTCTCCCTGAAGCTAGCAGAGACTAAATTCGGTGAAAATGTGTGTGCTTCCTCTCCAGGAGACAGAACGGAGCAGATGGCCTATTAGCCGGAAAGAAGTTCATTAGCATCAGCTGAAACAACTACAAAGAAGCGGCTCTGGTTAAAACCACTTGCAGCTTCCAGGGGGACTTAGACACTTAGGCAAGATAAAAACAGTTTCCTGTCTTATGTTTTGTCAACCCTAGTTTGGTAAGGTGGAAAGTGAAAGCCAGCTTGTCTTGCTTTGTATTTGAATTGTGTTCCATATTTATGAAGTTATTTTCTTCTGCTCCTGGTGGAGAGTTCTCTTTGCGATGCCCTTTTCATATACAAGAAAACTTTTCGCCCCCACCCCTGAAGCCTACCACCGTTAGAATTTACATCTTGCAAGTCTCGTAGTTCACTGAGAGACGGGTGTTCAAAGAGCCAAACATCTGAATAACTGCAAGATGAAGTTCAAACACACAGCGCTGGGAGACGACACTGAGTATTGGATAGGCTCTAAATTTAGAATTAGACCAACCAGGGCAAGTGATTTTTAGGAAGTGACTTGACTTTTCTGATCCTCTGCATCCTCATCTGTAGAGTGGGGATGGTACTATCTGTCCTGACTCCTTAGGATTGTTCTGAGGATTCCATTGAGAAGGCTGAGCTCCTTGACTTGTTTATTCTTGAGTCTTCATTATCAGGCATGTTATTACCTGGCATGTCAGAGGAATTCATTAAATGGGTGTTGGATAAAAGGATGAATGAATAATGAATGAATGAATGAATGAGAGTTACTGTTTCTCATTGCACTTTTAAATCTAATTACTTTAGAATATTCTCGCTGTCCTGATTTTGTGATAATCAGGATAGGCTAAACGTTCGCTATATTAGAAACCATGCATGTGTCCCCAGAACTAGTTTTTCTCCCTAGGTCTGGTTTTTGGAATGCTGGTGATAAACTAAGCCTGAATTATTACATGACCATCCTGTATGGGAAAAGACTGTAACTTTGGGTATCTTTGGTCAACCTTAAGAGATATAGCAGGGGGACGGATATGGCTCGGGTGGTTGGGCGTCTGTCTCCCATATGGAGGGACCTGGGTTCGACCCCCTGGACCTCCTAGTAAAAATAAATAAAAGAAAAATATAGAAGGCCTGTGGGCCACCAGGCCCTGTGTGTGGGTGAACTGCCTGTGAGCCATGCAGCAAGATGATGATGTAACAGGAGGGTGACACAAGGGAGAGCCAAAACGAGACGCACCAAAAAACCAGGAACTAAGGTGGCGCAGGCAGTAGGACGCCTCTCTCCCACATCGGAGATTCCGAGGATTGAATCCCAGTGAAGACAGGAGGAGAAGGATGAGAAGAGAGGGCAGGAGATGGACACAGAGAGTTGCCCAGCGAATGGTCACAGAAACAACAAAAACGGTGATGTTCTTACCCCATGTTCATGTATGAATGATATACTTCAATAAATTGTTAAAAAACAAATCTAATTACTAGCATGTGTAGAAGTTTATAATTATAGATTTGGTTCTTTGGTCTGTGATGTTACTCTTTTAGTATTTTGATTTGATACCTGCTTACCTATAAAATGACATACATATATAATAATACTATAATTTTTCTTTTAACACAAATTATCTAGAATCTAGATAATTAAAAGAGAACTTAAAAGATTCTAGATTCCCTGCATGTTTCGGTCAGATGTTTTTCCATGATATAGATGATTCCTTCTCTCCTCTCGTATCCTGCTTTTTGTTTGTTGTTTGCTTTTAAGCATGTGAAAGTTGCCATCTATATAAAAGCTTCCCTGAAGTTCAAGAGATGGGGGGCAGGGGAAAAGAGAGTAACTTTTAGGATATATAGTTTGACAGTTTTGAATGAGTGTGAGAAGAAAGGCATGGCGATATTTTTTATTGATATGAAGGTAGAAATTTTTGTTAATTATATATTAAGAAGTATTTACTATGCCAGGAACTGTGCTAGCTGCTAGGGAGAGAATAGTGAACAAGACAGTCACTCTCTTGCTTCTATAGACTTTGGAGCCTAATATTAAATAATATTCACACAACTAAATCTATACATGTTAATTATGATAAAATATAAGAGGGAAATGTAAATAGTACAATTATAAATCATAATGGAAGGAGAGATTTAGATTAGGGGACAGAGAGGATTTCTATGAGAGAGTGGAATAAGGCCTATGTTGAGATCTAAAGGATGAGTAGATGGAGCCAGGTGAGGGGAGTGGGGTAAGAACATCCCAGGCAAGGGAAAACTGCAAAGGTCCTGGGGTCACCAAATGCTTAGTTCTTTGGAGGAGGTAAAGGAGGACAGTGAATTGCAGCACAGAGAGCGGGTGACATATGGTAGAGGTTAGTCTGGAGAGGTAAACAGGACCAGTTGAGGCAGGCTTTGTAGGCAAGGTGAAGGATTTGAGATTTTTTTTTAAGTGCAATGAGAAGTTATTGAATGGTTTCCAATATAGTAAGATTCACATTTTTCAAAGATCACATTGACTGGTGTGTAGAGAATGAATTGGGGTCAGCTAAGAGTGACCAATTAAGAAGCTACTGCGGTAAATTTGACAGGGGATGGTGGTGTCTTAGATGAGAGAGGTGAAGATGTAGGAAAACTGAGGGAATTGAACTATATTTCAGAGGAAGTCTCCCCAAGTCTGGTTGAAGAATTGGGCATTTGGGGATTGGAGGGGAGGAATGGATCATGGAGGACTCCAGATTTTGGGTTTGAGCCAATTGGTTGGATGGAGAGTAATTTACTGAAACGAGGACAACTGAAGGAGAAGCAGAGTCTGATGGGGGAGATTTAGAAATATGAACTCAGGATATCCTTTCTTTAATATTTAGAAACATATCTGGATTGTTTTTCTGATTCAACTTTCCATATTTTCTAAGCAGCTGCAGAGTATATTTATTGGGAAAGGAAATGAAATTTACATTTGTAATCTTCATGCTTTGATTTTAAAAACAAACTTGTCCTTGGTTGCATTATGTTTCTTAGTAGCTATGATGCAGATCATGAGACAGGAATATATTTACCACCGCACATTCTTTCTGTTGAGCAGCGTCAAAAATTTTTGGGGAAATCAGTTGCACTTCATAATGAAAGCAACTCTACTTAACATCATATGACAGATGTTGGTTAGATTTCTCAGATTGTGAGAAGTAAAGGGCAATTAGAGTGGAACTCTCCATTTACCCCTTCACAGTGTAATGAAGATCATTAAAAGTCAGTCATATTGGAAGATTTTTCAAAGTGGGAAGAAAGGTTGAAAGTAGATTAAGTGTTCAAACCTGCCAGCAAATTTGCAGGTCCCTGTAGAGATTTCACCTGAGTTTTTCCATAGTTGGCAGCATTAGACAAATGCCAATGGAATTCATTCAAATAAGGAATATGGTACTTCAGACTATGAGCCACGTTCAAGTCCCAGTAAAATGTTTACTTTGACATGGAATGGTTTTTCAAAATTCTTAGGTCTGTGACCCAGTGTTTATTTACTTGGTAGAATTAAAATGCCTTCTTATGTTTCACAGACAATTTAGAAGGATTTTTCTTGAACAAAACTCATTTAACTCTATTTACAGTTGGGAGATGAAGTGCTTAATTCTAAGAATGTATTAAAAGGAAACATTTAACTTCATATCTTTTTGCTCTAATTGATAATCTATACCAAATGACATTGTACACCAGCATACATTGCAATACCAACAATCCCAGTATTAACATATTTGGGATCATTTAGCAAGTATATTCCAAGTTGCCTGTGCATGGACTGCACATCAAAACATATAGGTCAAAAATATAATTCTTATGATATACTTTTCACCTATTATTTATGAAATCCATACATTTAATCATTGTTAAAAATTGGATTAACTTAATACCCGGTAGGAAGATATTGAGAGTGCCATGCACATTTAAAATCTCAGGTTTTTTAACATATGAAAATCCGTCTGTGTTACTGTTTATGTAAAAGAGCTTTTCCTAATTCCTCGGCTGTAGCGAGTCAGCTGCATTTTCCATGTTAAAGCTTAATAATCACAAAATATGATGCATATACTTAATACACTTATTTATGATGAATACTGAGTCCTCCTTACTCAGTTAATTATCTTTGAAACCCTCCACTATGGAATTCAGAAATTTTGGGTTTCTAAAAGGCCACTTAAGATATTAAGGCAGACAGAGGGGAAGAGAGTATAGTTGTTGAACAAAGGTCAAGGTAAAAAATAGTTCTGCAGTTATCCAATCCCTTATTGGGAGTAAGCACAAAAGATTGTGCTGGGATAACTATAGATATTACTTTTACCTGGATAAATCTGGTTTAAAACAGAACAGAAAATACATTCTTGTCTTGGGTTTTCCTAGGATGATTGGTAAATATCTGGTTCTTATTTAAAATGAATGATAGGAGTAATTTCTATATATTTCTTTCCTAGATTTTCATCTCCTATTTCTCAAGCCAGGTTTAGGCAACATTAGCGTAATTGTTTATCTGGGATTTGGCACCCAGCTAATTTCCTCTGACTTTGCTTGTTCCTGCTCCCCACAGTGTGCACGCTGGGACCTGGGACCTCATTCGGTCATTGTGTAAACATTCCTTGAGGGGCCACAAAGTTCCAGGCATCATCTTTCTTCTTTGGGCTTCCATGACATAACATTTCCCTGTTTCCTTCTTGCCTCACTGGTCTTCTCTTCTGCTCCATCTCTGAGAGATCAAGTGGCATTGGGCTTTGTCCTGGGCCCCCAGCTTTGTATGCATACTCTCCCTAGAGGACTTATCTAGTCCAGTAGCTTTAAATAAAGTCCAAATCTATTTCTCCAGCCCAAATTTCTCTCCGGAACTCCACAATCACATATCTAAATGCCTACTTGATTATTATTATTATGCAGAGATGCATAATAGA
>PVKH010021497.1:0-14313 GCA_004027955.1 Chaetophractus vellerosus | reverse complement strand
ATTGATGAATAAGGGATTAGCTTTATAAGGAAGTCAGTAAGTTGACTATCATCTCACAGCTCATAGTTAAAAGAGCTAGTCTACCCCTCAGATTATTTTGTAATATACAGAACACTTTACCGGCAAGCAAACCAACAAACAGTACAAAACTGAGTCATATATGGAATCAAACTATTAAATGCTGTACTGGTTTGCATCTTTTGTGGAACCCAGAAAATCCTGTTCTTAAAGTGAACCTCTTCCTGTGCCCGAAAACCCATTGTAAATGGAACCTTTTAATTAGATCATTTTTATTAGCTCGTATTAGGTGAGCCCTTGATTAGATTGTGGGACCAGGGTGGGTCTTAATCCTCTTACGGAAGTTCTTTATAAATGGGTTAAACAGACTAAAAAGCCACAAACACAGAGAAAATGCAGCAGAGACAGAAAAACCCTGAGAGGCTGAGAGAGAGTTTCCAGAGGCCAGAGGCTAAAATCAGTAGAGCAGAGAGACACAGAAAGAAGCAAAGAAAGATGCCCTAGAGCTGCTGAAAGAGACGAGGCCTGGAGGAGAAGGGAGAGATGAACCCGTGCCTGAGCTCTCTGAGGGAAAGCGTCTTCAGATGATATCACCATGTGCCTGATCACATATGCAACTTGGTGAGACAGCAGCTCTTAATGGTGTCTTGATTTGGGCATTTTCATAGCCTCAGAACTGTAAACTTTTAAACTAATAAACTCTCATTATAAAAGCCAGTATATTTCTGGTACATTATTCCCAGCAGCCTTTAGTAAACTAAGACAAATATCATCATGTTTGCATTGCATTAATTCACTTATATAAATATGTTTTAACTATACAAGCATGCATTTTATGTAAATATATTTTGAATGTGGTGATATGAAAAATGTTAGCTCTTTTTCATTTTTGGTCCTGGTTTCCCTTATTGTCTACCCCTTTACCATGTCACACTTCCTCCCATACCAGGCAACCCTGTTAATAACTCAGCATGTATCCTTCCATTTTTCTCTCCATTCTAACATAATCATATATAAATATATGTTTGCACATAAATGTATATGTGTGTTAAAGTGAAGGAGAGAAAGAGACAGAGGCTTTTTTATCAATTTTCTGTTGTATAAAAATGTGATCATGTTATACTCACTTTTGCTCAATTTGCTTTTCTCAATTGAAAATACTTCTACCTTGTTGAAATACTTGCAAGTTAATTTGTATGACACTAATTATACTTAATGGATACATACTATGTCACAGTGCAGATATGCTGTAGTTGATTTAACTATTTCATTATTAATGAGCATCCACTTTGGTTCAGGCCTTTTGGTAATATGAACAATGCTGTAATAAATATATTTTTATGTACATACTTACATACTTCTATTAATTCCATGATGGTGCAATTTTAATATAGCTTACCAAAAATGTGTGACAATTCACATTTCCACTAGGAATATATGAAATTACCTATGATACTGCCTCTCATATACATCCTTATTCTTATGAACCATCTGGAATACCAAATATTTTTCCACTCTGACAATTTTAAAATGTAATCTTCTTGCTCCTTTAATTTGTAATACTCTGAGTACTTGTGGACTGGGGAATCTTTTCATATATTTGTTGTTCATCTGTTTTTCATATACTCTATCCATTTCTCTACTGGATTATTATTTTCTGTCTTCATAAATCATATTAACTCTGCCTGTTCTTTGTTGTAATTTTTCATAAAATGTATTTTTATTCAATAATTTTTCTAAGTATCATCGTTCATATAATTTTAAGAATTTTCTAACTGGTCAAACAGTCCATTTTCTTTTATTTTTTCTGGCTTTCTTACTTGGCTAAAATATATCTCATATTGCTAGGTTATATGAAAAGGATCTTAGATTTTCTTGCTAATGTTCTTATTGCTTTATCTTCTTTAGAATAGTAAAGTCTGAAATATAATGCTAGGCATAAATGTGAACTACATATGGAATTTTAAATTTTCTATTAACCATATAAAAAGGTAAAAGGAAAGTGATAAAATTAATTTTAATAACATTTTATGTAGCCCAACATATAGAAAATGTTATCATTTTCAACACGTAGTCATTATAAAAAATTTATAAGTAAAGTATTTATATTTTTGTTCATGCCAAGTGTGAAATTTGGTGTACACTTTACAGTAAACACATCTCAATTTGTACTAACCACATTTCACTTGCTCAATAGCCACATATAGCTACTAGTTACTGCACTGGACAGTGCAGATCTAGACTATATTTTATTTGTGATGTACTGTGGCTATATCTTATTTCTCCCTGATTTATAGCTATAGATCTCTGTTCTGTTTGTCTTATCTATTTTCAATTATTGTGCTATTAACATAGATTTGAATAAAATAAATTTGAAGTCGATTCTGATTTTAGATAAGGTGAGCATCCCCTTGCTACTCTCCTTTATTCAAAAATTTTGGGGCACATTTTTGTACATGTACACTATATTTAATTGAAAATTATGTGTTTGTATTAATTACAAGTAATTTTCATTTTGAAAATTTTATAGAAATGCAATTGATTCTTATATACTGACCTTGCATACACTAACATTTAAATTCAATTTTTAGTTCTTGTACTGTCCATCAGATTTCTACATAAATGATCATGTAGAAACAACTCTTATTGTAATCTCTATTAATTATATGCCTACAAACAAACAGGGTTTTTCTTCTTCATTTAAAAATTATGTCTTTCAATTCTTTTTTCCTTATTACACTGACTAGAACCTCCATTGCAAAGCTGAATAGAAGCGTTGGTGAAAGACATCTTTGTCTTGTTCCTGATCTTAAGGGAAAAGCATTAAATCTTTCGCCATTAAGTATAATGTTGGCTACAGGTTTTTCATAGATGCTCTTTATCAGGTGAGGAAATTTTCTATTCTATTCCTACTTTGAAAAGAATTTTTAAAATCAGGAGTAGATTTTTTTCAAATGCTCTTTCTGTATCTGTTATATATATTATATTTGTTCCTCTTTTAATATTGAGTATATTGAGTTTTTCCATGTTTAACCAACTAGGTTAAACACCAATTGGTGAATTTTGAAGAGCTTCTATATGTCATACATAAGCTATAGATATAAACAAGCAAAAAACTCACAATACCTGACCTGAAAAAAAATCAATATAGAAAAATAGAGAAGTAAATAGGTACAGCACATGCTAAAATACATGCTGTAATGGAAGCATGAACCATTACTACAAATATAGCAGTCTAAAATAACTCACTATGGTAATTTGGAGCTGTATGTGCCTCAGAAAACATGACCTTAAACATAATCTATTCCTTTTTGAATCCATTGTAAGAGACTGAGGAGCCAAGGACCAAGGATCACGAGCAGCCAGCCCCAGAATGCCAGTCTTTGGGAAGAAAGCATCAGCTTGATGATGCCTTGATTTGGACATTTTTCAGCCTTAAAACTGTAAAGTAATAAATTCCCATTGTTTAAAACACCCCATGCATGATATTTGTTTGAGCAGCCAAATGAAACTAAAACACTCACCTGCAATAAATATCTTTTTTTTTCCTAGTAAAATCATCTCACCCACTCTCTGCATTGATCCAAAGGGAGGAAATTTGTTTCTAACATCAGCAGTCCAAAGATCAATAGCAAAGAGCACATTATGCTGCCAAGTATGATCCCATATATGCCTATTGTGTTTAACTTTGCATACTCAATCAAATGCTACTTTAACATACTTCAGAAACATTGATGATTTTCCTCTTTAAAGAAACCATTACTCAAAAAAACCCAACAACTTTAAGAAAAATTGACCCTAAAGGAAACCCCTACATTTAATTAAAGACAAAACTCATGAATTGTGAAAGTCAAGAAGTAAAAAACTCTCTAAAAAAACCCAGGAGATTATATTGCTCCACCCTGATCAACATTGACCTGGAATATGATATTTTTACTTACCTTTGAACACTGTGTATGTACGGCAGATTTCCTCTCTCCAGAAGATTTGTATGACAGATTTTCCTCTCTCCAGAAGCATTTCAAAGTTCACTGGGTACACCCATGTACTGGACATAATGGCCAACTCATAAACAATTACAAAGAAAGGAGTGCAGTTTTGAAGATTTCCAGTTAGATGAGTGACGCCACATTTTCTTACCAGCTGACATTGCTTCATAATCTTAGAATACAACCTCACAATGTCTAGGAACAAGTGTGTAACATTGGTTAGGTTGTGAAGAATTAAATTTATAAAGAATTGCTTAAATGATAAGCAATTCATTCATCTCTCTAGGTAATCTCAAGCTTTTGTTTCTGGATCAATCTGACAGTAAGAATGTTGTATAATGTCACTGTATTTTTGCATTTATATTATTGCTATTACTTTAGCATTCATGTAGGGATTGTAAAAACAACTCTTATTGTAATCTCTATTAATTATAGGGCTATAATTGAGGTAATTTTTATTTAAATAAATGTGCATGGGAGATATTTGTCTCAGACTATTTTTAGGAAGTTTTGCACATCCTAAGGGTATAATAAATTTTTATCTAATGGACAATGCTACCCTTATAAAGGGCAATATTTCTTTCTTGCTTTGGCAGCTAGCACACTCAAAGTTCTTGCCCACTTTGAATTATCATGCATGGCCCTAAGGCTTGTTTTTCTAAGACTAGCACATTTTGATTCATTTCTTTATTTTTCTATCATCTTTCCACTATAATGCTTTATACTATTATATAATTGTGATCACATCCATTTTAGTAAATGTTTTCAAATTTTGTTGAAATGGAATCATTTGATCATATAAAATATGATTCGAAATAATTAGAGTCTTATTTATGATGTATGCTATACATAGGCAAACTTTGAAAATCAGAGAAGAGCCGTGAAGACACAGTATGGCCAAGTTTCGATGATGGTCAAGAAAAGAGAACAGACACTAAAAGTAGAAATCTGTTTTGTAGAATACTACTTGTATTAGTCAGGATTCTCCAGAACAGAACTGACAGGAGATATCTTTGATAGTGTAAGATCTTATAAAATTGTCTCACAGGACCAAAGGATACACAAGTCCAAATTCCTCAGGGCAGGCTGCAAACCAGGGGCTCTGATGAAGGTCCTTCATGAGTCCCCAGGAGATACTGGCTGTCTAAAGTAGAGATGGTAATTCTCTCTCTGAATACTGAAATTTCTTCCCCCTTTAAGGCCTTGAACTGATTGGATGAGACCTCACACATTGCTGAAGGCAGTCTCCTTAGTTGATTGTAGAATAATCAGCCATCTATGCAATCAACTCACTCATGATTAAAGTCCATGAAATGCCCTTGTATTACCATTAGCCCCATGCTTGCTTGATCAAACAACTTAGGTACCACTACCTGGCTGAATTGACACATTAATCTAACCATCACACTACTAATTGGTATTCCTTGGTGTTCTTTGGAGAGCTAAATAAAAACATGACATAGAGAGACATGAGAAGAAATAAGACTGATAATAAGCTCTACTCAGTTGTCATAGATTTTATTCTTCTCCTCAAAACCCAGTATTGAAAGACATCTTGGATTTTCCCCATACTGAAAGCTTCTTATTATCCCTATTTTAGGAAGAATGATTTTAAATATCTGCTTGTCTAACAGGATGTAGATATTGAAAGCACTTTATAAAATTAGCTACCAATTTATATGCTTTCTTCAATAATCAGAACTTTGGAATTATCTTGTGACCATGACTAGGTTCAATGATATAATTGTTTAAAATATAAGAAGGAAATATTTCCTAATTGATTGTACTTGGCACCCTTGTCAAAACTCAGTTGGCCATGGATGTGAGGATTGATTTCTAAATTCTCAATTCTATTCCATTGATTTATATTTCTATTATTGTGCCAGTTTTGTGCTATTTGATTATTGTGGCTTTTAAATAAGCTTTAAGATCAGGGAATGTGAGCCCTCCATTTTTGTTCTTTTTCAAGATGGCTTTGATTATTTGGGGCTCCTTGTCATCAATGACTGACTTTCATTTCTGCAAAGAAGGCTGTTGGATTTTTGATTGGAATTGAATTGCATCTGTAAATAGCTTGGGGGAGAACTGATATTTGAACAATATTCAGTCTTCCAATCCATGAACATGGAATGTCCTTCCATTTATATAGGTCTTCAATGTTTTATTGTTTTTGGTGTATAAATCCTTTACATCCTTGGTTATATTTATTCCTTGAAAATTGATTCTTTCAGTTGCTATTGCAAATGAAACTTTTTTCTCTATTTCCTCTTCAGAAAAGAAAAGGACATTTGATGGGAAAATTGGATGCCCCTATGTAGGAAAAAAATGAAGGTGGACCCCTCCCTCATGGTATATACATAAGTCAACTTAAAATGTACCAAAGACCTAAATATAAGAATCAGAACTATAAAACATCTAGAAGAAAACATAGGGAATTAGCTTCAGGACCCTATGTTAATCAATGGTTTCTTAGACTTTGTACCAAAAGCATGAGCAACATAAAAAAAAAGGATAAAATAGGCCTTCATCAAAATTAAAACCTTTTGTGCACCAAAGGACATTGTGTTGAAAGTAAATAGACAGCCTATTAAATGAAAGAAAATATTTGGGAACCACATATGCCATAAGAGTATAATATTCAGAATATATAAAGAAATCCTTCAACTCAACAACAAAAAAGATAAACAACACATTTTTAAAAATGGGCAAAAGACATGAATAGGTATTTTCTCAAAGAAGATATGCAAATGGCCGAAATGTACACCGAAAGATGCTCACCATCATTAGACATTAAGGAAATACAAATCAAAGCCGCAATAAGATACTAGTTCAGACCAACTAGAATAGCTACTTTAAAAAAATAAAATTGAAAGTGTAAGGGAGGATATAGAAAGATAGGAACACTAATTTATTGTCAGAGGGAATGTAAAATGGTCGGCTCCTGTGGAAGATGATTTGGTGGTTCCTCAGAAAGTTAAATATAGAATTACCATGGGGCCGAGCAATCCCACTTCTAGATATAGAGCTAAAAGAATGGAAAGCAGGGACATAAACAGATATTTTCACACTGATGTTCATAATGGCATTATTTACAATTGTCAAGTGATGGACACAACCTAAGTGTCTGTGAATTGATGAATGGATAAACAAAATGTGGTATATACATGCAATGAAATATTATTCAGGCATAAAAAGGAATGAATTTTTGATATAGATAAAAACATGGATGAAACTTGAATACATCATGTTGAGTAAAATAAGCCAGACATAAAAGAACAATATTGTATGCTCTCACTGTTGTCTACTAATTACAAAAAGGAAACTCAGAGTCGGAAACATAGCAATGACAAAAGGGTAAGAGTAGTCAAGCCCACTTGAGCAAGCATGTTTCAAACATCACTTTGGCCATATTTGCTCACTTCTTATTGGTCAAAGCAAACCATCTGGACAAGACCAGAGTCAGAGTAGGAGGGTATGACAACATTATGGGGCAAAGAATATGGATATGAGGAAGGGTGAGGAATTAGGGCCATTTTGGAAAGTACAGCACACAGTTCTGCTCAACTATTTTATAGGATTAGAAGATGATGTGGTCCATGTACCCACAGGACTCATAGATTCAGTGATTAACAATCACCATGGGAGAAGAATTCCTCTACCTTATTAGTAGTTTCAGAAGTGAATACTGCCTCTGCCCTTCCTCCTTTACTTCCATGCAGAAATGTGGAAGTAGGGTGTGAGGTTGTTTTTCTCTCTTTTCTCATAAGGTTACTTAAAGTATTAGCTGGCATTATTTAGTGACAAGTATAGAGTAATGTTCTCTTGCTCTCAGGAATGTTACAATTAGATAAAAGTGAAAACAAAATGAGCTAGAAAATAAGGACTCTGGACAATGATATTTCAGTGTCCAAGACAAGTGAAAATCTTTTAGGTAGATTGTATAATTTAGCTTATTATAGATTTTAAAGGAAAACAATTTTAAGGTCTCTTATCACCATGGGCAGCTGCTAAACCTCTGAGGGGAATTTTCTAATGAGTGTAGAAACAAAGTCTGCTTCTTTATTTCTTAGATACCCTGCATTGTCCTGGCTACTAACCAACACTGACCAGCTGTTGTTCCCTAATCTGCAGCCACCTGGTTTTATTGCTGACATTTGAGTTTGGAAGGAATATATAGCACTTTCTATTTATTGTAGATACTGTTCTTATTTATATACTATTACGAATTTATGAATTGGCCATAATAGAAAATGCCAAAATCTTCCTAGCCTTCATGCGAGACATAATGAAGTCATTGGTGGGTTTCATATGGCAATTTATTGCTCATTCTCCATTCCACTTTCCTTTTTCTGTGTTCTCCATTAGTCTAGAAGCTGACAAGCTTAATTATACATTTCCCAGATTCACTTGCAATGAGGGTTCTTGATGTAATTAGTTTTGTCCAATTAGATTGGAACACGGAAAGAAACAGCCATATTTTTGCAACTTCTATATCTCTATTGGCAAGCTTGGTCAGGAAGTCTCTGGAATTTTCAGCAATTACTTTAAGCAGAGTTTCAGTGATCAGCCATCAGGCTTGTGAATTGAAAGGCAAGGTTTGGTAGTTAAATGCTAGCTCCTGATTCGTAGATGGAAGCTAAGGATGTGAAGCCGGTAGTTCCCGGGTGACCTTCCACTTCATTTTCTTTATTGTAGTACGGCCAGCAGACCCTGATGGGTTAGTTTTACAGTGTTATTGTGGGCCTCATTTCCCAATGCCTACTCTCCTGGCCTTTCCATGATTGTATAAGCACCTAATTCCCTTCATTAAAAGTCATTCTGCTTAAAATATCTAGGTTTCTTTTTGCTATCTGCAGTTGCGTCACAACTGATAAAAACCATGCTCAAATTAGAGACACTGAGTTACTGTTTCTAATTCAGCATAAATTTGTAATTTATATTATAGTATAAATTTTAAAATGTATACTGATTTATATTATAGTATAAATTTAAAAAGGAAAGCAATTTAAAAATGGTGAATTAATAGCTTTACTCTGTGTATTACAGTTACTGAATACATATCTTCTGGAGCATGTATTATATATATCCCCTGGAGCATGGTAGGAGGCCAGTAGATATTTGATGAATGAATGAAGAATGAATGAATGAATGTGTTGTAGAACACATTACATCCTAAATTCAAGGAGACATGTTCTGTAAAATTTTCTTTTAAGCATCAATAATGTAAATATAAGCAAAGGCATTTATAAGCAAAAGAAATATAAAAATAAGCTAATACTTTCTGAGTTTAACACATTGATTGCCTGGTGGAAATATATGTTCAAAATGGTAACTATGAAAACTGGTAAATATTTGATGCCTATAAAATGTTTCTTCTCATTTATTTTTACCTTAGGCTAAATCACCACAGTAAGATTATCTTGTCAAATATGTGACCATTTAATTACAAGTAGTAGCTTAAATTTTTCACATGGATATATTGTTTCTTATTAATAACATTATTTAAAACATAATTGTATAACATTTCATACCATTTCAAATATGCATAAAAGTACAAAAATAATACAGAAACACCTATGTACCCACCACCAAAATGAAACAGATGTTAACATTTTGCCATATGTGCAACAAATCTGTCCTTAAATATAGCAAATAAAATGTTACAGGATCAGCTAAATCTCCCTCCTTCTCTCACCTCTCCTCCCCACAAGTAAATAATATCCTACAGTTGTCTTTATCTTTCCTGTTTATGTGCTGCCATGTATTTAAAAACAGTATTACTGTGATATGTGTGCATTTTGGGGTCTTTACATAAGAAAAAAATATACAATTAGAAAAACACAATTAAATGTGAAAGTTATTGTTTAGAATGAGAAAAGAAATCACAACACATTTCCAAATGTAAAAATCTGCTCAATGTCATAAGCATCACAAAAGCCCCAAAAGTAACATCCTTTTAAAATTAATGGCCTGACCTACATCTATAATACATTTTTCTCTACATTTGTGATCACATGTGCTTTGATTGCTTCCTCCAGTGACAACATTTTAAAATATTAATATATATAAAGAGATTAGAAAGAAAATTGTTTTCCCTCTAGCATGGATGATCTAAATTTACTTTTTTATTGTTGATAATTGAGGTGCATTAAACTCACTACTTCCCACATGGACTTTTTTGTTATAGTGCTGATACAGGTTTATGCTCAACATACACAGGGTTCTGGAGGGAGAAAGGCTTGCCAGTGGAGGCCATTAGCACAGGTGGCAGTGGTCAGTAATGGCTGAGACAGAAATGGACTGACCTTTCTCAATAAGGTGGTGTGTGCCAATGACCCTCCTCTCTCATTTCCTAGTTAGCTGGTTCAAAGAAATAAATGTAAATGGTGCGTGAGTCAAGTGTATGAACATCAGTGATTTATCTCCATATTGCCTACCCTTCAATATCCTGAAACTAAATATTTTATGTTTAACGTTGAATTAATATTTAGAATAAAATGCTCTCTCAGGGAAGAAGCCTATGTAACTGAAAGTTCCCCAAACTTAAGATCCATTAGGAGAGCAGATGTAGCTCAAGTGGTTGAGCACCTGCTTCCCATGTATGAGGTCCTGGGTTCAATCCCCAGTACTTCCTAAAAAAATAAAATTCATTAGCTCCATGATAAAATCTTCCTTTGCATGTGTTGAAATTTTACATAAATGGTTTCATTCTGTACATATATATATTTTAAATTCTGGCATCTTAGTCGTTGTATTAACCATGTTTTTCTAGCTTCTGCAAATTAATGCTGGAACATCTACTGCTACTCCCAGGTGACCAAAGCCCACCATCTGCCTTGCTAATAATTCTAACCACAGTCTGCTCACAAATAAGCAATCTCAAGCTAGCTTGCTGCCACTGTCAGAAAATTCCATGTGTGTGTATCCCTGCCTCATGCTTTCACGCTTCCCACAGAAACCACAGTAAAGGTATTTGCCCACAATTCTGCCCTCTTCTGCTTCTGTCCACCTTCTGACCAACTGTGGTTTCTTCCACATGTGGCCCTGCATGTCATTCTTTGTTTTCCCAGAAGAATTGTGAGTATAATAAATATATGAAACTTTTCTGTTCTCTCTCTCTTCATCTGCGTCTAGCTGACCGTACTCCATGCAAGGGAAAATGAGCAAAACAGTAGTTCACTCAACTTTCTTTGTGAGATTATTCATGTTGATACATGTAGATAAAATTTATTCATTTGCTGTCAAATATTCCAGTGTATTAATCAGCACATTTAAGTTTTCTATTCCTCTTCTGAGGGAATTTAATTTTGGTTTTATGAATAGTGCTACAGAAAACATTGTTGGACATGTATCCTTGAATTGCTAACCAAAATGGCGCTGACATTTTATATTCCACTAACAATATAAATCTCTGTTACATTTTCAGCAATACTTGGTGTTCCCATCCTCATTAATTTTGGCAGTTGGTTGTATGTAAGAGAAATTCTTACTATTTAACCAATTATAATCATATTGAACGCAATGTATTTATGCTTATCATCCACCTTTTCTCATCTGTGAATTGCCTGTTGATATCTATTTAGTTTCCTGGGCTGCTCAAGCAAATACCAAGAAGTGGTGTTTAGAGAGAGACAGGGAGAGAAAACCCCTCAGCAGCTGAAAGAAAAAGTCCTGGAAGCTAGAAGCTGAAATCAACAGAACAAAAAATCATGGAGAGAAACCCATAGAAGCTGAGAGAGGAAGCCATGGAAACCAAGAAGCTGAAAGAGGAAGCTGAAAGTGACAAGACCTGAAGTAGAAGGGAGACACCATTACATGCCTTCCCATTTAGCAGAGGAATCCAGGATCAGTAGAAGCCAGTCTCTGGTAGAGAGAGTCGCCTGATTGCTTGATGTGGACATTTTCATGGTTTCAGAACGTGCAACCTAATAAATCCCGATTGTATTGTAGAAGCCAACCCATTTCTGGTATATTGCTTTCAACTGCTTTTTTAAAAGCAGTTTTATTGCGATATATTCAATCCATCCAAAGTGTATAATCAACTATTTCTGGTATAATCACAGTGTTGTACATTCATCACGACAAAAAATTTTGAAACAATTTCATTACTCCAAAAAGATAAACACATCCCTTAGCAGTTCTTCCCCAGCCCTACATGATGACTAATCTAATTTCATCTTTATAAATTGGTTTATATTTGCATTTTATATAAATGTAATCATACAATGTGTAGTACTTTGTGTGTTTTTTTCACTTTAGAATAATGTTTGTTTGTTTGTTTGTTGCCTGATATTAACATATTGCAACATTAACATACATTTGTTCAATTTCAAAGAAAAACAATCTTATATATGCCATGTTATCCATATTTATATTTCACATGAGGTTTTGCTATGCTATACAGTCTCATGTCACATTTTTTAGCTTTTCTTCTAGTAATATACATGACCTTAGACTTACCTTTCGATGACTGTTATGCCCATTAAATAGTACTGCTAGTTACAAACACCATGATGTGCCTTCAACTTTTCTATTCACTTCCAGAGATTAATAAACAACGTTTTTACCAATTCTGCACAGGTTAACCCTCAGCTTTCTATCCTCTGACCTAATTCTATTTTCTGATGACCTATATTCTAGGTATTAACTCTATGAGTTTATATATTATATTTAGTTCAAAAAGCACAGTCATACAGTATTTGTCCTTTTGCGTTTGGCTTGCTTTATTCAGCATAATGTCCTCCAGGTTCATCCATGTTGTTGCAAGTTTCACGACTTCATTTCTTCTTACAGCTGCATAATATTCCATCTTGTGTATACACCACACTTTGTTTATCCATTCATTGGTTGATTGACACCTGGGTTCTTTCCATCTTTTGGCACACATGAGTAACGCCACTATGAACATCGGTGTGCAGATGTCTGTTTGTGTCACTGCTCTCAGTTCTTCTGTGTATAAACCTAGTTATGGTATTGCTCTCTATCTGAATTTCATTCTCTTATAAAGGACTCCAGTAATAGGATTAAGACCCATCCTGATTGAGGTGGGCCACAATTAAAAGGTCTGACTTACTATGGGTTTACACCCACAGGACTGGATAAAGTTTAAGAACATGTTTTTCAAGGATGCATAAAGCTCCAAGCCACTACAATATCCTTTTATTATTTTTAATGGATTGTTTATTTTTATTGATTTGAAAAATATTCATTGTATTTTCGAATTGCTAATTCTTTATCTATTTGATTTATGAATATCTTTTTCCAGTCTATAACTTGTCATCTTGGTTTGGTTCTGATTTTTTGTTTTTTGGATCATGCAGATGTTCTCAATTTAATGTAGTAAAATGTATTAATCTTTTATTTTATGGATTCTGCCTTTTGTTTCATGTTTACAAAAATGTTTCCTATTCTGTCAAAAACGTATCTTCTCATGTTTTCTTTTTCTAAAAATTTGGTGGGTTTTATTTTTTTATTGAATTGTTTGATTCATTTGGAGTTGATTTGGGAGTATTATATGAGGTAAGGAATTTTTTCCACATAATTAGAGTTCTTTTTATTTAAAATTTCTTCCTTTTTTCACTGATGTGTAAAGCCAATTAATTCATTTCAATCGAATTGAAGGCTTGACTCCACCCTTACTGGCTGTGTGGTCTTGGGCAATTACTTAATCTCTGGCATTCCTCAGTTTACACAACTACAAATAATGCACATATCATAGGGGCATTGTGAAAATTAAATGAGTTAACAGATGTAACACTTTTAGGGGAGTTCCTGTCATATATTAAACCTTCAGTAATGGCACCTCTGGAAATTTCACACTTCTTTTCCCCTGCCTAACCAAGTTTTGTATACTTTAACAACTAAAAGAGTAAAGATGGAGGTCAAAATATTATCTTTGTTATTGCAGATAAGCTAAAGAACATGGCTTATAGGAATAAGCTAGAATGCCTATTTAGAGTGAAACTCATAGATAGGCAGACCTATATACTTAGTCATGGGCAAGGCTGGAAAAGGGCAGGCTTCCCATGTGGATGGCCTGCCTAGGAAAGAATTAGTGTCTCTGTACCTATCTGCTTTGTATCTAACATTTACAGATTGCCAGATATTTGCTAACATTTTCTTTGGGAATTTTCATGTATGTTCATAAATAAGATTTAGCTATTCATTTCTAAAACTATCCTTGTCATATTTTGGTATCAAGATTATACTAAAATTATTTTTTTCTGTCCTGGGATAATTTGTATAAAAATGGCATCATCTGTATATTTTAAGTTTGATAAAACTTGCTTATAAAACCAACCTAAAT
>PVKH010021496.1:0-14315 GCA_004027955.1 Chaetophractus vellerosus | reverse complement strand
GCTTGAGAGCCAGTGAGTGCTCACCTAAACTAACACCATCTTGCAGCCTCTATCCACTTGCCCATTTTTAAAAATCTAATGTTTGTCCTTTTTTTTTGAAGAGTAGGATTTCTTTATATATGCTGGATATTAGGCCCTTATCAGATATTTGGTTATCAAATATTTTCTCCCATTGAGTAGAGGATATATATGGGTTTTTCATATATATCCTCATCGTGTTGAGGAATTTTTCATTTCACTTTTTCTTGACAAATACCTTTGAGGTGCAAAAGTTTTTTTTAATTTTGAGGAGGTCACATTTATCTATTTTTTGTTGTTGTTACTTGTGATTTGGAAGTATAATTCATGAAAGCTTTTATTACTAGCTGATCTTACAGATTCTTCCATATATTATCTTCCAAGATCTTCATGGTCTTGGCCTTATATTTATTTCTTTTTACAAATATATTTTTAATTTATTTTTTAAAAATACTTAGATTACATAAAAGGTTACAAAATAAATATATAAGGAATTCCCATATGCCCCCTTCCCACACATTCCACTTTCCTCCACATTAACAACTTCTTTCATTAGAGTGGTACATTTATTACAATTGATGAACACATCTTGGAGCATTGCCACTAAGCATGGACTATAGGGTATGTGGTGGGTTTTATATTTAGATCTTTGATACACCTTGAGTTAATTTTTGTAAAAGGTGTGAGATGGTGTTCTCCTCTCAATCTAATCTTTTGGATTTGGATATCTAGTTCTCCAAGCACTATTTGTTAAATTGGCCATTCTCTCCCAGTTGAGTGGGCTTGTTGACATTATCAAATATCAGATGACTGTGTATATGTGAGGAACTATATTAGAAATCTCAATTCAGTTCCATTGGTCAGTATGTCTACCCTTGTGCCAATTCCATGCAGTTTTGACAACAGTAGCTTTGTAGAATGTATAATGTCAGGTAGTGTGATTCCTCCAATTTAGTTTTTCTTTTTCAATATGTCTTTGGAAATTCAGGGTATCTTACCCTTCCAGATAATTTTCATGATTAGCTTTTTCAATTTAGTTAAATGTGCTGTGGTAATTTTTATTGGGATTGCATTAAATCTGTAATTCAGTTTGGGTAGGATAGACATACTAATGATATTAAGTTTTCCTATCCATGATCTGAAATATTCTTATATTTATTTAGGTCTTCTTTGATTTCCTTTAACAGTATTTTGTAGTTTTCTGTATACAAGTCTTTACTTGAATTTATTCCTAGCTCTTTTATTCTTATAGTTGCTATTTTAAATGAGATTTCTTTCTTGATTTCCTCCTCAGATTGCTTATTATTGGTGTACAGAAATAATACTGATTTTTGCACATTAAACTTATAACCTGCTACTTTTCAGAACTCATTTATAAGCTCTGAAGCTTTGTTGTAGATTTCTAAGTTTTTTAGTTACAGGATCATGTCATCTGCAAATCATGTAATTTTTGCTTCTTCCTTTGCAAGTTGGATGCCTTTTATATTTTTTCTTGCCTAAATGCTTGAGCAGTATTTCTAATATATTATTAAATAATAATGCTGACAGTGGGCATTCTTGTCTTGTCCTTAATCTTAGTGGGAAAGCTTTTAGCATTTCACCCATAAATATGATGTTAGTTGTGGGCTTTTCATATATATCCTCATCATGTTGAGGAATTTTCCTTCTATTCCTATTCTTTGAAGTGTTTTTATCAGGAAACGGTACTATATTTTATCAAATGATTTTTCTAAATCTATAAAGATTATCATGTGATATATTTTCTTTGGATATATCTGTTTATTTGGTGTATTATATTGATTGATTTTCTTATTTGTTTGATTATTATCCTTTTGATGATGATGATCAGCTGTTCTCAAGTTTTTCTCAATCCTGTTGACCAGTCTGTGCCTAACTTGTAAAACATACAGAAAAAGATCTCAGGCTAGTTAACTACTTACTGTATCAAGTGGAATTAATATCATTTATGAAAGAAAATGATAATTTTGCCACTAAGCATGAACTGTAGTTTACATTGTAAACAAACATGTATGGTGGGTGCACGAGTGTTAATGACTTCTTCACCCTGTGAGTGAATCTGGCCCACATCCTACACCCCTTTTTATCAAACTCTGCTATTATTATTATTTAGAACTGCATATGAATTAATGAGATTGTTCCCATCTCTTTTCTGTTCACTATGGCTTCCTTTTACCTTTCTTAGCATGTTTTTCCTCATAGCACTAATCACTCCTCAATGTATGATTCATTTTTGGTTCATTTGTAAGTCTTCACACCACACCCCACCTCTATCATTCTCATATATAGTTAAGAGGTAACGGCCTTTATCTGCTTTGTTCATTTCTGTTCTCCCAACACTTCAAATAATGTATGGCATTTTACAGTGCTCAGTAAATATTTTTAGAATGATTGAAAAAAATATTATCCAAGAAATCTTTATTGTGAATTATTAATGGTTCCTCCTTTCTTTTCAACCATATCCATTTTCCATATTTTGATTTCCAGATGCTCCAAGTACTTGGCCATATGCTTCACTTGACTGTTCCTCCATACAGTTGCTTTAGTCTTTCACTCAATGAATTTTCTCAAAAATTTTCCCTTCACCTGAAATAGCTCTTTCTCCCTCTCTATCCATCTCAATCATACTCATCCCCAAGCTCATATCTGACCACTTACATGAGGAATTTCCCAGGTCCTTTGTGTCAAATAGATTTCCTATTCCTTATCTATGTTGTACTTACCTGCCTTCATAATACATTTGCTTTTATTTTAAGAAGTATTAACCTTTATGTACTTCCAAATGTATACATAACGTCTGAAAATATTCTTTACCAGGGATCATGATATCACATTACCTGAGCTCCTCACAGCAAACTAAGGTAGATCTTCCGTACTTACTAACTGAATTGATTGCTAAAATTTCTGTTCTGTTCAAGCATTATGAAGTACTTTTAATATACAGAGCACCAGACAAAACATTGGTTATTGAGACCCAGATTTTGAGCAGGATGCGGCTGAAAATTTCTTAGAAAATAGAAAAGACTCATGATAAAAGCTTTTAATCTATTTGTGGAGAAAAATGCTTACATTACTAATAAAAGTACAATTCAAGTTGTGAATATGTATTTTAAAAAGAGGTATAAACATGGTATTTGGGAAGATAGGAAAGGAACATCATAATGACTATAAGAAAGAACAGATGATTTCTCATGGAAAGTGTAATTTCAGATGAATTTTTCAAATGAAGTATGATTTTATTAGGTGAAGAGCAATTGGAAAAACAGTATCCTGAGGAAATTGTAAGATTACAGGAAGACCTGGAGCTTGAAAGAGCAAGGCCCATTCATAAAGTGAATGGTGTCTTAGTTTGCAAGTCCTGCCGTGACAAATACCACAGCAGGCTAAACAATGTAAATATATTAGCCCATGTTTTCCTTGTTTCAAAATCCAACATCAACATCTTGATAGGCCATACTTCTTCCATGAATTCAACTCATTTCTTGTGCTGTCTTGCCACAATCCTTGGATGCCTTGAGTTGAAACTTGGCTTCCATCACAAGTTCTAATCCTGTGGGTTTCTCTGACTATATTCTACATCTTCTTACTTCTTTCAGATATCCTTTTTATAAGGCTTCTAGTTAGTTAAATAACACTCACCCTGACTCAGTTGGTCAAGTAGATCTTATTCAGAAATGTGTCCACACATTCACTCAAAATGACTCTTCAAAGAGACATATTTATACATCAGTTCACAATTACAAAAATATGGTTCAAAATTTTAAGAAATTTTGATGGGTTATATGATTCAATCTACAACAGATAGTAACCTAGGGTGCCTAAATCTTATGTGCTCATGATATAAAAGGATGTATAAAAGAAATATAAGAGGGAATGTGGAATTAAATTGGACATTGTTCTGTTTGGTTCCCTCCCATTTATTTTTTTCTGCTGCTATGATTTCACAGAAATTTTCAGTAATGTCTCAACCAACCTGTAAATGCTAACTCTAATGGGCATCTCTTAATCATTTTGCCAATAGTCCTGCAAATTTGGTATTATTGAAAATCTCTATGATAATACCAACTTCTGTGATAACACTTGATCCTCCACTCTTCATGACTGCCCAGTCTCAGTCTTTTTTTCTGGGTTGTATTTCTATTTGCCCTTAGTGATGTTTGTATTCCCCTCTATTGTATCTTTTCCTCACTCTTTCCCTTTCTAGAGTTTTCTCTAGATAATCTCATCTATTCCCATGTTTTCAACTCTAATCCATCAGCTGTAGTTTTACTAAAGGATGAATTATAAAATTTTTATGGTTGAACATTAATATCATTACAAGTTTTTAGTGATATAAATTAACTAAATCCATAACTATAATGAAATATGCATATTATAGAACTTAAGTGTAGATATTTAAAATGATTTTAAATTAACGTTATTAAAATATTTTCATTTTATTTTACATTTCAATGATATGAAACAAGGTTTTTGATGACTAAAGTGATTATTAATTAAAATAATAATAATAATGTTATATGTAGAAAAATGCAATGATGTATGCCTAATTATTTTTGAACTTATTTGAGCACTAAGGTACAGCACATGGAATTGTGCAAATTTTATTGCATAACTTTTCTAATTGGCTGACATAGATGTAAATCATTCCACACACACATGCATCTTTTCAAAAGGGAGAAGAACACAAATTCTGAGTGGGCCCCAGAACATGAAAGTTCTCTTAAGCGAGTTCAAGATGTGGCAATAGCATTCCTGGTATTTGGGCAATGGGAAACCTATGATATTAAGCTATCTGGGAATAGATGTGAAGAAGATGATATATTTATGGAACTCCCAAGAGGAAAACCACATCATAGACACATATGCTTTTGCAGCAAGAAATTAAAAACAATGGCAGGAAATTAAAAACAATGAAAATAATGATCTTCAATGTGCTCAAGGAGTTGAAGAAAAATACAGGGAAATTTCTAATGTTTGTCTTAAAAACAGGGAGTGGAAAAGATGAGAATCTCAATAAAGAGATACAAAATTTAAAAATAAAACACACATAAGTATTATAGTTGAGGACAATAACTGAACTGAAAATTTCACAAAAGAGTTTTTTTTATTAAAAAGCAACACATTTAAAAATATAGTTATAATTTTAAAAAAGATACTTATATTACAGAAATATTACATAAAAAATATAGGGGATTCCCAAATCCATTGCTTCCAACCCTTCTCACATTTTCCCACATTAACAACATCCTTCATTAGTGTGATACATTTGTTACAATTGGTGAACACACTTTGGAGCATTGCCACTAAGTGTGGATTATAGTTTGCATTGTATTTTATACTCTCTCCCCCACCATTTTGTAAGTGATGACACGATATGTAATGGCTTGTATCTGCCATTGCAATGTTATTCAGTACAATTCCCAATACCTGAAAATGTCCCCATATTACACCTGGTTTTCCCTCTCCCTCCTCTCAGAACTTCCAGTGGCCACTGTCTCCACATTAATGATAAAAGTTCTTCCATTGTTAGAATTACAGTAAGTCTATGCTAGAACACCAGTAAGTGTACTTTAATCCATTGTTTATTCTCCAATCCTGAGGATTCTGGGATGGAGATGCTCATTCCCTTTAATTGAGAGGGGGCTTGGATCCCATGGGGCTGATAGTTGGGAATATCTTGCTCACACTTGCAGACTCTCTCTGTTCCTTAGGATGGTTGTTGTCCATCATCATTGCCTGTTAGTTGTCCTGGGTGAGTCTAATGAACTGTAGAGTAGGTGTTGCAACTATGTTGAGATTTAGGGCCCAGTTGGCACATGGGAAGCCCAATGATTAAAGTCTCTATGGCATACACCTATCAACTCTAGCACTAACTATAGGCTCAAATATAAGGGGCAGAAGAGCCATGTGTAAGGAAACCACACCTGAGTCAAACTCTGTCACACTGGGAGCATAAAACCCAAGTAGACTTCACTGGCAGGGCACAAAAGTCCTGAGCTGTCTGCCCTGCCTATAGTGTTTAGGTGTCTCCACTATTTGAGGTAATATTTACTTTGGCAGTCAATGAGATCCTGCTGAGACCTGTATATGTGTAACCTCTGGAATGATCTCCTGATTCACTTGAAGTGTCTTAGCCCCCCCTTTGGGTCAATGTCTTTTTCAGTTGCATTGCTAGTTGGTGTTTGGTAGTAATCCCTTGGTCCTGGGAGTCTCATCCCCAGGAGTCATGTTCCATGATGGGGGGAAGATAATGTATTTATATGCTGAGTTCGGCTTAGAGAGGGTCCACAATGTGCAACAAGGAAGCTTTCCAGAGTAACTGTTAGGCACCCTGTAATACTAGGAGAAGTTTCAATTTCAAAAGTAAATGTCCGTAAGTACATTCATCAATATCAAGGGCCCATCAGTAGTCCTTCCTCCTTCACTAGTCATAGCCACTGTACTCAGGGTATACTTGCTGTCCCATTAGAGAATATGGACGTGTTCTCCAGTATGGAAATTTGATATTATTTCAGTTATTGTGTGAATCTCCACCCACCTTGAAAATGTCCCATGAATACTTAAATACATTTATATATCTTATGCATATGCCTCAGTGAACCTCTTCTAAATCATCACCTATCACTTACACTCTGCACCAGTTATCCTCCCCTGCTACAGTTGTAACCCTTCTGTGATCCAAAACTCCTTCCAAAATAAAGCTAAGAAAATAAACAAATACAATTAATAAGAAAATGAAAAACAATGATAGTATTACAAATAACAAAATACAATTTTCTTTAAATTTTGGAGTAAAAAATAATTAAAAAAATAAAATTTTAAAAATAGATATATTGTGTTTTTCATCCCTGTAAGATCTGTTATCTTGTATGTACAATGACATTTTCTTCTGTTTCTTCTCCCAGTGTCTAATTATTTTTTCATTTTGTCTTCAGAGAAGCTTTAGATTACAGAAAGCCATGCACAGAATATAGAGGATTCTCATATACCCACCATCCTCCCACTTTTCCCCATTGACCGACTAATAACCATTTACAAGCGGATGGCACATTTGTTGCAATAGTTGTATAAATATTTAAAAATTGCTACTAACCATGATTTACATTATGGTTTGGACCCTAAACTTTTATAAATTTAATGAAATTTAATATGACCTGTATCCATCATTGCAAGATCATTTAGAACACTTGTATTGTACCCACAATGACTCATGATATATCTATTCTATCCCTCCATTCCCATCCACTCCTTAAATAACAAGATTCATAGTTACATGCAACAACATTGAGGGCTTGACATTTTGGCTTGTCCTCCCCTATTGGGCACTGCCTATGCTTTCAAGAGATTCCTGCCCCTCATTTTGAAAACATAGTAGAAATCCCTAGGATGGGAGTGCAACACATTCCTGCTCATTATGTGGGTTTCTACCCACTAATACAACATAATTTGACAAGATGAATGCTACACACTCCCTAGAAGCCTGCCCCAGGTATGACCTTTCCTGTGTGCTCCCCACATCCATCACCTTCAAGCAGTAATGCTGCCCTGCCATATTTGCCAAAAGAAAATTCTCAGCAATGTAGTTGCAAGCACATACCCACAAATTTCCAGAGTTTCCAACCCTTATCCCAGTTGTGTGGACAGTCTAGCCCATCCACCCCACACTATCCCTATCACAGGCAAGAACTGTCCAGCCCAATTGCATCACTGCACCACTTTTATTCCCATCCACTGCACAACTACACCCTTCCACCTCATCATAGATTTTGCCCATATGGGCGTTGACTCACAACCTTCTCCCTTTCTGTCTTCTGCAATCTGACTTTCCAGACTCTAGCTCTGTGAGCCTGCTCAATTTACTTAATTCATATCAGTGAGGTCATGTTCCTGGCCTGTTTCACTCAGCATAAGGTCTTGAATATTCATCCATGTTATCCTGTGTTTTAATACTGTATTCCTTCTTACAGCTGAGTAGTATTCCATTGACAGTATGTACCACAATTTGTTTATCCATTCATCTGTTGATGGACATTTGGGTGTTTCTAACTTTTGGCAACAGTGAATAATGCTGCTATGAACTTTGGGGTGCATATATCTGTTCATGTCTCTCATTTCAATTCTTCTGGGTATATATATGCAGCAGTAAGATTGCTGGATCATATGGAAGTTATATAATTAGCTTCCTGAGGAACTGCCAAACTGGCCTCCACAATCACTGCACCATTATTCATTCCCAGCAGCAGTGGATAAGGGTTCCCATTCCTTGAAATCCTCTCCAACACTTGTAGTTCTATGTTTTTTTAATAGTCACCAGCCTGATGGATGTAAGATGAAAGCTCATTATAGTTTTAATTTGCATTTTTCTAATAGCTAGTGATGTTGAGCATGTTTTCATGTGCTTGTTAGTATTTGAATTTCTTCTTTGGAAAAGCAACTATTCAAATAACTTGCTCATTTTTTAAATTGGATGTTTTTCTTTTTCTTTTCAAAGAATAGGACTTTCTGGATATTAGGCCCCAGTCAGATATATGGTTACCAAATATTTTCTCCAATTGTGTAGGCTGTCTTTTCACTTTCTTGACAAAAAACTTTGAAGTGCAAAATTTTTCAAGTTTGAGGCAATTCCATTTATCTATTTTTTCTTCATCATTCATGTTTGGGTTTAAAGTTCATGAAACAATTTCCTAATACAAGATCCTATAGATGCTTCTCTACATTAATTTCCAAGACTTTTATGATGTTGGCTCTTATATTTAGATCTTTAATCCATTTTGAGTTAATTTTTGTATCAATTGTGACATTGTGTTCCTCTCTCATTCTTTTGGATATGGATATCCAGTTTTCCAAGCACCATTTTTGAAGAGACCATTCTCTCTCAGGTGAATGGGCTTGGTGGCCTTGTTGAATATCAGTTGACTTTATATGCAAGGATCTATTTCAGAACACTCTATTCAATTCCCATTGATTGGTATGTCTGTCCTATGCCAATACCATGCAGTTTTGGCCACTGTAGTTTTGTGGTATGTTTTAAAGTCAGGAAGTGTGATTCCTCTGATTTCATTTTTCTTTTTCAATATGTCTTTGGCTTTTTGATGCCTTTTGCCTTTCCAAATAAATTTCATAGTTAGCTTTTCCAATTCAGTAAAAATGTTGGGCATGAGACATAAGGTGTCACCACCTCAGCACTCACCTGGCTGTGGAGAGTCTGTCTACAGCCACTAGGGGTGAGTGCAGGGCCAGTGTCACTTTCCTGGTGGCTCTTCAGGACCAAGTAGAGGAGGACAGGAATCAGGAAGGGACCCATCCTCCCACCTGTGTAGGTACTGGGAGAGGATTCATCTGATTCCATGGGACCATCCCAGCCACCCACCTCATATGACCTCTTCATCATTGATCCTTGGTGGTGACTCTCACTGGTGCATGCAACAGTGATTTTTAAGGATGTGGCTGTGAAATTCACCCAGGAGATGTATGACCCTTGTAGCGGTTTGATGTCATTATGAATTCCAAAAATCGATATTGAATCATGCTTGTAAAATGATCTATTCATCTGGGCATGATTAGGTTATGATTAGGGCATTAACTGGGCCATGTCAGTAGGGCATTGAGCCCCACCCCTCAGTGGGTGTGGCCTCAAGTATAAAAGGCAAGGCAAAAGACAGAGGGAGCCAATTTGAGAAGCAGTTCTGATGTTGGAGAGGATGCCCCAGGAGGATAGAAGTGAGCCGTTCACCTGAGAGTCCACAGCTGCCCTTGTGGAGCAAACAGGAACTAAGCCCAGAGAGAAACACATCCCCGGGAAGAGAAGAACCCACGAAGCCTAATCCCTGGCAAATGTCGGCAGCTGTCTTGCTCCAACATGTGACAATGGACTTTGGTAGGGAAGAAATGTACACTTTATGGCCTGTAACTGTGGAATTATACCCCAAATAAATGCCCTTTATAAAAACCAATCAATTATTGGTATATTGCAAAGGCACCCCTTTGGCTGACTAATACAATCCCGTACCGTGAAGTGATGCTGGAGACCTGTGGGCCTTACCTTTCTCATGTGAAGGACCTCAAGCCTCCTTGGTTCCAACTATTCCTGCAAGAACTGACTGGTGGAGAAAGCCATTGGGGCCTACTCTCCCTTGTCCTCATGGCTTATGTCTTGTCTGGTTTTACCTCTTCCTGCAGGCTCTCCCTTTGTCCCTGTCAGAGATCATTGGACAAGAAACATAGTCCTTCTCATAATACTCAGAACCAAGTGAAAATGAAGTGGTTCAAGAAAATGGAGTTGCCTCATGGAACCCAAACATAGAATGTTCAACTGTGCCCCATGAGGGACTGAATTTAGGAACTGAATGGAAGTGCATTTCACCCTAACCTACTGGATCTCTTGTCCTGAGTTTCTCTCTGTGAGTCTGCTTATGTCACTGTCTTTTCATAAGGCCATTTCTTTCACAGTGAGTTCATGGTAGGAAGTTGCTTTCCCTGTCTGTGTTCTCTGAGGCCCCCAGATTCCTCCTCTCTTCTTGTCTCTGTAGGTTTATATCTTTTCTCTCTTTTTCCCCTCGGCTAGCATTTTCAACCTTGGCTTCCCTTGTGATAGGAAAGAGCCTCTTGCTACCTCACTTCCCTGGACCTCTCACTCCAGCATCCACCACAGGCATAGCTTGAGGTTTTCATTCTAGAATCCTCAACCAGGAAGCTGACCAACTGAGCTTGGTTGGCCCAAGTGTTCCTACAAACACAATTAAAAGATTTCGTTGGCACCTGGTGCCTACACCATTCTCCCTTGTTTCCTTAGGCCCAGTTCACACTTCTCTGCTGCTTCGTGAGGTGATGAGCA
This sequence comes from Chaetophractus vellerosus, assembly GCA_004027955.1. Classification (NCBI taxonomy): domain Eukaryota; kingdom Metazoa; phylum Chordata; class Mammalia; order Cingulata; family Chlamyphoridae; genus Chaetophractus; species Chaetophractus vellerosus. Next base: position 3,445 of record PVKH010021496.1, on the reverse strand, counting down.
TGCGTGGATACCTAAGACAGTTGTTCCTTTTCCCCTTCTCTTTCCCACTACCTCATTATTGTCAGAAAAAGGTCTTGGAATAGGGCTCAGTTTTTCACCTCCTTCTCCCCTAGACTCTTTTAAATTTTCCTTTCAATAAAGGGAGCCACCTATCACTCATAGCCCTGAGCAGCATTAGCTTGCTGTAGCTAAATACCTTATTTCCATTTCATTGTAGCATTTTGCTAGTAACCATCAAATTGTAGCAAGTGTAACTGGTTTTCCCATTTTGTAGAGTGATACAAGATTCAGGTTTGAAGAAGCTGACTTAAGTAAACAATGTTGGTCAATTTCAAGAAAAATATTTTATAATAATGGTCACATCTAATATCCCCCCCTGAGCACTGATTCTCTGTCGGGCCTGTTCTGTGCTCTGCTCTGCTCATTCAATCCTCACAACATCCAATGCTGCCTGACTCTAAAACCATTTGTCTCCTCTCCAAGAAGCTCCTATCCAAACACAACAATATCCACTTAGAGTAAGAATTTTATTTTATTTTATTTTTTTTTGTTTGCTTGCTTAGTGAGATATAACTGGGATTCAATATAGTGCAATTTTAAGTGTCCAGCTAGGTGCATGTGTCCCTATTTGTGTGACTGCACCTGAATCAATGCATGGAGCATTCCCAGACCCCCGTACGCTCTGCCTACTCTCTCCCAGTCCGTTCCTCCCAAAGACAACATCTTCTGACTTCCAACCCCATGGATCAGGTTGGCCCCTTCTTGAACTTTATATAAACAGAATCACACATTGTGCATTCCTTTGAGTGAGATGTCCTTCGTGCAACATGATATCTGTAAGGTTCACATTGCAAGGACTAATTTCTGTCCTGAGTTTCCCTGGCTTATACAGATTCCTTTTACCTCATTTTGTACCTTTACAAATATGAACTTCAGAAGGAAACATTGGATGATTTGTAAATAACCACTGATCTTTAGGTCTGCACATGCTAATGACACTGTGTTCACCAGTCACCAGAAGAATAAGGCAAATGGAGCCATTGCAGTGAGTTTCTCATGAAGTTAATTTAGCTCCATTTTGAAGATGTACTTTCTTGTGGGATGCTTAGTAACTGCTGCCTACAGTGGTTTTACTTATAATTGTAGTTGGTATTTTAGCTCATTTTTGAACTTGCTGTTTCCTTTCCTTGTAGTTGTTACTTTGGCTTAGCTGAATAATTTATAACTGTGCTCCCACGAGCCTTGTTTATAACCAGGTAGCTCATGGATTTCTCAGATCCTTGCTTGTTCCCTACTGACAATAGCCAAAAGATGCAACCAATGAATAAAAGCAACTTGAACTCTTAATTTAAATATATACACAACCAATCACATCACTATTCCCACTTCCTTTTGATTAATTCCATAAAACCCGAAACACCTACAACTTAGGAAGACAGATTTCAGATTTTTTCCCTGTGTCCTTACTTGACTGCCTCATAATAAAACTATTTTCTTGAAAAAAAAAAGCTGTGGTAATTTTTATTGTGATTGTGTTAAGTCTGTAAATCAGTTTCGGTAGGATAGACATTTTAATTATGTTTAGTCTTCTTATGTCTGAACAGGAAATATTCTTCCATTTATTTAGGTCTTCTTTGATTTCCTTTAACTGTGTTGTATAATTTTTTGTGCACAAGTCATTTACAACCTTAGTTAAAGTTACTCATAGGTAGTTGATCCTTTTAGTTGCTATTGTAAATAAATCCGATTTTTTTCTTGATTTCTTCCTCAGATTGCTCATTATTGGTGTACAGAAATCCTTCTGACTTTTGCACAGTAATCTTATAACCTTCCAATTTACTGAACTCATTTATAAGCTCTAGAAGATTTGTTGTAGATTTCTCAGGGTTTTTGTGTTATAGGATCATGTCATCTGCAAATAGTGAAATTTTTATTTCTTCCTTTCCAATTTGGATGTCTTGTATATCTTTTTCTTGCCTAAGTGCTTGAGCAAGTACTTCTAATACAATGTTAAATAAGAGTGGTTACAGTTGTCATCCTTGTCTTATTCCAGATCTTAGGGGAAAGATTTTAGGATTTCACCATTGAATATGATGTTACCTGTGCGTTTTTAGTATATACCCTTTATGATGTTGAGGATGTTTCCTTCTATTCCTACCATTTGAAGTGTTTTTATCAGGAAAGTGTGCTGTATTTCGTTGAATGTGTTTCTGCATCTATAGAGAACATCATGCGATTTTTTTTCTTTTGATCTGTTTATGGGATGTATTATAGTTATTGATTTTCTTATGTTGAAACATCCTTGCATCCTGGGGATGAAGCCCACTTGGTCATGTTGTATAATTCATTTGATGTGTTGTTGTATATGATTAGCAAGTATTTTATTGAGGATTTTAGCATCTAGGTTCATTACAGATTGGTTTATAGTTTTCCTTTCTCATGATGTCTTTGTTTGGCTTTGGTATTATGTTGATTTGGCATCTGTAGCAGTTTGATATTATTGATGAATTCCAAAAAGATAGATTGGATTATGTTTGTAAACTGATCTTTTACTCTGAGCATATTAGATTATATTGGATTCAGAGTTTTGCTGGATAAAATAAACATTAAGGCTTTGACTGGGCCACATCAGTGGAGGTTGAGTCCCTGTCTCCTTGGTTGGTGGGGACTCACAGAGCAATGGCACTGCAGAGAATGAAGTTTGGAGTTTTGAGCTGTAGCCTGGGAAATGAACACACAGGAGAAGAACACAGATGACTAGAGACAGCTCCTTAGATAAAGCAGAAGCCCCAGTGAGAGAGACAGAGCCATTTGCCTGACCTCTATTGCTGGCCTTGTGGAGAGAACACAGCAGCTATGTCTGGAAATAATGGAGCCACAGGAAGAGAGGAACCCAAGAAGCCTGAAATCTTGGCAGACATCAGCAGACATCTAGTTCTAAAACGTGTCAATAGACTTTGTTGAGGGAAGTAACTTATGCTTTATGGCATGGTAAGTGTAAGCTTTTACCCCAAATAAATTTTTTTTGGTATTTTGCATTAACACCCTTTTGGCTGACTAACAGAGAATTTGGTACTGAGAGTGGGGTTGTTTTTTTGCAATTTCCAATATCCTGTAACAGTTTTCTAAATGGTAAGGGGTATTTTTTGTAGGAAATGTGAGACGCTTCAGAGAGAAAACCTACAGTGCTTTGAAGAGACTGTTGAAGGGGCCGGCTGTAGCCCAGTGGATAGGGCACCAGTTTACCACATGGAAGGCCCCAGGTTCGGTTCCCAGGGACCTCTCCAAAGCAGGCAGACTGCCTTCAGAGGGCAAAGCTGCCATGGGTGGGGCAGAGCCGCTGTGGGCAGGGCAAAAAACCACCATGAGCAGGGCAAAGCCACCACGGGCAGGGCAAGCTGCCCGTGAATGGAGCAGAGCTGCTGCCAGTGAACAGAGCAGAGCC
>PVKH010021495.1:0-14314 GCA_004027955.1 Chaetophractus vellerosus | reverse complement strand
GCTTCTATTCATGGCCGGCTTTCAGTTCGCGGGTGGCTGGCTGTGCTCCATTCGCGGGCGACCTGCCCTGCCCGTGGCAGCTTTTTGCCCTGCCCACGGCGGCTCTGGCCCGCCCATGGCGGCTTGCCATTCTCAAGGCGGTCTGCCCACTAGGAGAGGTCCCCGGGAATCGAACCCGGGGCCTCCCATGTGGTATGCCTGTGCCCTGTCCACTGGGCTATTGAGCCGGCCCCAATTGGGGTTTTTTGTTTGCTTGTCTGGCTTTTTAAATTATTCTTATTTGAATAATGAAAATGCTTTAATAATGATTGAAGGGATGAATTTAAAAATATATGATTATACCAAATACCAATTATTGTACACACATGATAGATTTATGTTTTATTAATATATATATCAATAAAATTGATTTGTGATGTCAATTTGAATGCGCGCTCTGCAGAGATTGTTGGAATTGATAAATGAGGAAGCTATCAGAAACCTTTGAGGACATGACTTGTGTGTGAGGGAGAAGTGGCAGTAAGAATAGAGGAGGGTAAGAAATATGTTTTAGTGAAAATCAGAAAGTGGCAAGGGGAAAGAAAGAAGGAAAATGACCATTTTCTGTGCTAGGCTCCATGCTAGGCCTTTTGCATATAATATATCATTTAATCTTCATAGGATACTATACTTAAAATTGTGGTTTATGGATTAGGAAACCAAAGCTCAGAGAAGCTAAGCCTCTTCCCCTATGTTATATGGCTAGGATTTTAGTGGAGGTGAGTTGAATCAGGACAGTAATGTTGTGAGAAGTGTAAGATAGTAGAAAATTTTTGAGGGTGTCCCTCAAGATTTCCTGATGGAGTGGATGTGGAATAAGAATGAGAATGAAAGGAGTTAAGGGTGATTTTTTAAGATTAAGCAACTAAAAGATCTAATTGCTAGTTTCGGAGTTGAAGAAAGATGGTGGAAGTAACAAGTTTGAGATAGAGGAGTTTCAGAATTCTGTGTGAGTCATGTTAGACATCTTCATGAAAAAGTGGAGTAGGTAGTTGTACATATTATAAACGATAGAGACATATATTTATGCATTATAAACAGGTTTTCTGGTTATTTAGGATTAGTGTATGCTCTGTGGAAAGTATGAGGTTATTTCTATTTCATGGTTAATCATTATGATTTATTAGTAATACAAAATTATTACTCTAATAGTGTCAGAGTGATTAATAAATGTAATTGAAATAATGTTGTAATACCTAAAAGTGATTGTAAAGTAATTGTCATAGTAATGAAATGATTTTTTATTAACTGGTCAGTGAAGAGAGAGACTGAAAAAGATAGGAAATTTTACCAATTGTTTTATTAGCTAGTTACCATTATTTTTCCATGTTTATTATGTGTTATCAGAATTCCTTAACAATCTCCTGAATGTAACACCTGGTTCCCTACTTCATAGGTTGAATTTTTTAAATCTCCCATGTAACCTCTAGTTTTCCCACTTACATTTGCTGAGCCTTGGCTGAAAGACTTAGGCATCAACACTCTCCATGGCTCACTTTTAACATATTTATTGGTGTCATAGAGAAGGCACAGCAAACTTTGAATTATGATGCTTGATTACAAAATCAGAATTTTTTTCTGTATCTTCAGAACTCAGAAGAGGCCATACCTTCACAACTGTTTAACTGTAAACTTTTTCAGAGCAGTCCATTTATATAGCATCTCTGTGAATGTATAAAAAATATAAAATATTGTACATTTTTAGTTGAGAGAGACAGAAAGAGAAAGAAAGAGAGATCCAGATAGCCAAAATGGTGGTAAAATATGGGTTTTCATAGGCATTTTTTTTCTTTCAAGTCATTTCCTTTTTACAAAAGAAAATAAAAAGCTAATGTTACCTCATTGTGCCTTTCCAGAGAAGAGAGTGAGAGTGTGCTGACCCTGAAGGGCTTGACTCCAACAGGCATGCTCCCCAGCGGAGTGCTTTCTGGAGGGAAGCAAACCCTGCAAAGCGGTAAGCAGGCCCACAGGCAGGGCTTTATGGCCGGCGCACCTCGGTCAGCTGTGCTATTAGAAACCTGGTTTATTCATTCGAGTAGCTCAGTCTTGGTCTTCAGTGCTTCCCAACTGGAAGAAGGGCTACAACCCCATATCAGTTTGACCAGTCATGTCCAACCTAATAGCTCCCTCACTCTATGCCCCACCACGCCTCTCCTCTCCCTATTTATGTATTGATGAACATATTCAGGCTGAGCTAAAGAAACTTGTTGAGGTCGCCTACACGTACAATAGTTTTGACCTCTTTGAACTGATCAGTTGCTAAAAACAACGATTTAATTACATTTATATTTTATGGTGATTTATTGCATTGATGAAACACACACACATGCAAATATACACCCTGAAGTCTAGAGTTTAGTGCAGAATGGAAGAAAAATATTAAAAGGGTGATTTCAATATCTACTTGAATAGAAATTGGAAGTCATATGTGTCTTTTCTTTGATTTATCAATCCAAAACATAGAAGATGGAATAAAACCACGTATTATTTTTGAAAAAGAATAATAACATATACTTTAACATATAGACTTTTGTATTAAGATGTGTAGCTTTCTAGACCAATGCTATTCAATACAACTTTTTGTAATGGTGGAAATTTTTATATCTGTGTTGTAGGCATTGGTAACAATCAGAGTCCCCTTTTAAGACTACTTTATGGAAATTTTGCTATTTGACCTTAACAGAAGAAAAATTAAAGTGCTCTATAACATTTTTCAAAGCAATCTCAGCCTCTTTGCTTATTTTCCCATATCTTTTCTGAAATCTTATTTTTTTGTTTTGTTTTTTCTTTTCTATCCCTTTCCCTCAGTCTAGAAGACTCAGGTATTCTTATGGTTGCATTAGTTAGACACACCTCTTCTACATAAAGAGTATTGTTCAACTTCATGAATCTAGTACTGCTAAATGATTACCACTTGGTAGCAGCACTATAATATTCTTTATATTTATATGAATTTATCCCAACATCAATGTCTTTGTGTTTCCACAAAATGGCAGAAAATTTAAAAATCATTGTAGGGAAATACATGGTTTTATTGAAGTAAATTCTCCTTTAACTTATACCTGAAAATTATTTTAATAACTCTAAAAACACAAAACTTTTCCCAGCAAAGTAAACTTTCTCACTAAAACATTAACATCAATGGATCATTTCTATACACAAAATGGATAACTACCTAATTAACTGAGATCTGCATAGTTTCTGATAAGCACATTTTAAGGTATAGCAGGTGTATTATCAAAAACTATGGGCCACATTTACTTTAGAAGGATACATTTAATACTGGGCAGTACATAATTCTATTATATCAGTGCTGGTATAGTTCCAGATTTTTTTGCTTTACTTTTAAACTTCAGTTGCTTAGAGTTCTAATTCTTTGTTTCATTTCCAGATTTTCACCTGTGTTTTTAATTTAGGTTATTTAGTTTCTTTTTCTTTTACTTTATTTTAAATCCTTTGGTTTGCATTATTTTATGTTGAACTCACACACACTCAAACACATATAAAGAATATATGATATGTGTTTGAGCTTTATTAAACCTGGAGACTTTGAAAACATAGTACAGTATATATTTTAAACAACACACATTATCAAAATGTCAAAATTTGTTTTCTGATACCTTGCAATTTCTCAAAAAGGGGAAACTACTGAAAGCTTTGTTATTTAGCTCTTCTCCATGGAGGTAACCAGTCTACATTTCTACCATAAGGTACCCAGAATGCACTGTAAGTAAATTATAGTGCACATTTGGCAATTGCTCTGGCTTTAAAATCTTAAGTTGGTAGAAAAATGCAAATTAAAATCAAGGGGTAGAATTTTAATATTAAACATATTGGAATTAACAGGAAAGTTTTGAAATATCAACTCGTCTTAACATAAAAAGATTCATGTCACCTGTATAGTGCGAGTATAGACCCTAAACTTATAAAAAATTGCTGACAAAACAATGGGCTTCTAAAGTTCTGCCTCTGAAATATGCTGAGTTATCAGTATTTCTGCTCCCTATTCCTTAAAATGCTGAAAGAATTATCACAGCTAACTGGCACATTACCACTTGATTTGTGACATTTCAAGAATTTATTTTCCAAAAATGCTATTCCCATAAAGAAAAGAACACTGATTTTAAATTCAGATGCCTGGAAAAAAAATCCAGGATATTATCCTTTTTATTTACCATTTCTCCCCCAGCTCCCACTCCCCAACTAATCATGCCCCCCAGTCTTTGTTTTTAAAGAAAGTCACATGCATTATCAACTCAGACACATTGATTTTATTCTTTCTCTAAATTTGTACCTTTTTGCTTTTCCATTGCATTAGGAAATAGTGCTATTTAATATTAAATAGTGTGAATTATCCCACTTAAATTATGGCACTGCTTCAGTTTTCACCGATCTGCTTAGAATTTTTAAACTGTAAATCACCAAGCATAACAGTGGTAGTAGTGGTTTTATAAAGCTCAGTATGAGTCAAATGCACATTTTAGATTTGCCTGGGCCTTTAACACTTCAGTCCAAGTAAGGGAAAGTGCTTTTCAAAAGGGTTAATCTTTTTGTCATCATTTATATAGTGAACAGAAACCAAAGCAATTCACTCAGATAGGCATATCCAACTCATAAGTTAAACTTATTCTTTATGTTGTTGTTTTTTCCTTTCTTTTTAGCATTTCTGTTTTGTTGTCTGTGCCAGAATCCAGCACTTACAGGAACATTAATTTTCTTAGCTCCTTTGATCGTCACTGATTTGTTCTTAGAATTAAAAATCCTCTGCTCATTTTTCTCATTCATTTTGCACCCCCTTTCTTCTCTTCAGCTACTGTTGAGGCTATTGAGGCTGATGAAGGTAAATTGGTCAGTCCCCTTTCTGTTGTACCTGCAACAGATAAGGGCTCTGCTGGGTGTATTCATTTTTTTTTTTTTTTTTTTTTGCTGTAGCTTGTACAGAGTGTGTGGGTGTTGGGCTAACAGTGTGGCTCAGTATTAACCAAAATGTTCTTGCTTTAAAGGGGAAAATGTCCTTTTATGGTTTGTTTGTTTGTTTTTTTTTCCCTTAAGGCTATGTTTGACTTTGTATATAATGAATCTAGCATAATCACAGAAAACAAAAGGATTATATATCTTGAATGATGTGGGGTGGGAGTTATGGCAGCTGTTTTGACAAATAATGCATAAAACAATATTCTTTGAGCTGAACCATGTCCCTCCCTAAAATCACTGTCAGTAAGCATTGAGTAAGAGAGAATAAAAATAGCTTTATTTATTCTAGTCTTTAGAAGTTCCTAGCAAAAAAAGTTCATTTGAATAGTGCTTTGTTGTAGTTCACCATTAATTTATGTTTCTAAAGAATATTCCAACACAAGACAGCTTGTGATAAACAGTTCTGCCAGTCTTATCAAATTTTAACTTACTGTTATTTGTAGAACTATTAGAGCCAGCAAAATATTATAAAGAGTTCGAAAATATCTAGTGGCTCTGGAAGTGGCCAGTAACAAGAATAGCGAACACTAAGTAATCAGTCAATTGATTAATGCTTATTGAGTGCCAGGCCTTGTGCTAATAAATACTAAGGGGAAATCAGGAACTATACATCACTGACTGTCCTAGCACTGCACAAGGACAATAGAGTTGACCTTTTAGAGATTCCCTTTTTAATTAAAGGCTTTTAAAATATATGGCTATGAGAGAGAAATGTATATCAAAATAGTTTTTAATATTATATATACCATATCCTCCGGAAATTTTAAGAAGAATAATTTGAAGTTCCCCTTTAAAACAAAATTCTTCAGTTGTATTTTGTTCTTGCAAGATAACTTTTTATTTTTCCCAAAATTCTGTACATATGGTCCCTGGGTATGATGTAAAAAGTGCCACCTTAGACTCTTCCAATTTGTCAATGATTTGGATATGGTAGGGGAAATGACAGCACTGTAAGAGAAAATACAACTGCTTCCTAAATAGCAGTAAGTAAGCTGCTATTTATGTGGGAATTCTTTATTCCTCTTGGCAAATTCTAATCTGCAGTGTGCATTCTTGTTGATAGTTTGGCTGTTTTCTGTGGTTTCTGTGACTCTGTGTTGTGTTAAGTATACTACCAATGTAAATTGCTAATACTCATTGTCTGACCAGCAACTACAGCAGAGCACATTCTTCCATAGTAGGGTAGACAAAAAATGATTGGAAATGGAGCCCCATTCTGGAAACATCCATTGTTCTAGCTAGACTTTTAACGTTTATGCCCCAATCTTATTGGCTTTTAAAACCTAGAGATTCCACTTTTGCCATTTAAATTGATAAAAACGAATTCCTAAATTATAGTGACTACGACAGCTGTATATTAATTAATTTTGATGAAATGATAGTCACAGTAGTTTATAAAAAGTGTAGAATTCCACTTCATGCTTTTATTTTGTCCCTCAAAATGATTTAGTTTTCAGGGTGGGTGCTCATTAGACAACTCTATTATTTTGCAATTTATTACTGAGTTAGAGAAGAATTAAGAAGCTTTGCTTTGGGCCTTGGTCTTTCCCCATTTCGCTATCTTCTTCCTCTCACAGTTGACTAATCACCATTATGCTCACTTTTAAAATGCAGAGGGAGGATAAACTATTTCTCATAGTTTAATGAGTTTTGAAACAACTGTGTATATCTGTTAAGGATCTCATCCATACTAATGAAAGGCACTCCACATTTGTGTAAGAGTGGCTGGTAGAGGTTCAGCTTGAAACTGCTTTCCTTTTTTTCCCAAATAAGGTGGGGAGGATAAAGGTCCCATGAAATTGTCCCTCACTAGCCATGGAGATCCAGCTCAATTCAGCATTGGCGATTGGCCCTTAAATATTTGGCTTGTACTTCACAAGGAGTAAAGCAAACTGATGTCATTGGTTCCCCATTTATGTATTTTATTTTCAGCTCACTAGTTGATGCACCCACTGAAGAAACCAATAAGTTTCTTACAGAAATGCTATCTCTGTAATACACCAAGAGTTACTGAAAAAATAAAATCAAATCTCACTACTCTTACTTTGAGAATTCCATGTTTTGGTTGAATAGGACCAAAACCAGTGTAATTTATTTATGCTGAAAATTTTGAAAGGAAATTCCTCTTGCTATTCTTTGACTATAACTTACATTAACATTGATCTCCTAAGAAATAGTTTTTCCTTGATTTAGGCAGTAATGGATACCAGATGACCATCAGTTTGACCTGTTTGCTGTTGAAAGGCAGACAAAGCTTTTCTTCTTAGTGAATTAATGTTGATTTTTTGTGAGTTTTTCTTATCTTGCACCCACTCCACATACTCCCAAAGTTGAGTGGGAAAACATGAGTTTATAATTTCATTTACTTCATGCCAACATTGAATTTTTGTTTGATGAGGAACTCTTTAGGGTTCTGAGAAAGCATGGAATTGCCCCTAGTTAGTTCCATTATTAGCTCCCTATTGCTTCTGCAATTAAAAGCCTAATAATTCCTCTGAATTTGCTATTACACAACAAAATAATATAAGTAGGGATATGTTCCAGTCTATCCAGGGTGTAGGGTATTTGATGCAGTGATCATGCTACTTTTGTGGGTAGTTGATGCTGGGTCCAGAGACCTGTCCATGGTAGCAACTTTTCTCTTTACATATCCACTTCGGATTGCTTTGAACTAAACTTTCATGAAGACAAGAGAAATGGTTACATCCTAATAACTTCAAGAGGACATTTTGGTTGGCAAGAGACATTGGCTGTTTTCAAACCTTTTGGTTATCTTCGAGTATGGTAAGGAGTCTGTTGTGTTGTGTTCAGGTCCCGTCACTTTGTTCTCTACTAAAGGATCCCCTCTCTCACACTGCGAAATCTCTAACGTCACCTGATGCAACAACTGTGCTCTTTGTTTTCCTCTGACTAACCCTATTTTTCTTTTTTAATGATTTTCTGTTTAGCTATCAAAGGATTTTCACCACAACATAAGATCACTAGCTTCGAGGAGGCCAAGGGCTTAGACCGAATTAATGAGAGGATGCCGCCTCGCAGAGATGCCATGCCCTCGGACGCCAACCTTAACTCCATCAACAAGGCTCTCACCTCAGAGACTAACGGCACAGACAGCAATGGCAGTAATAGCAGCAATATTCAGTGACCACTTCCTGTTCACTTTTTTTTTTTTTTTGAGCTGCAGGGCATGATGGGGATGGCTGCATATCAACAGTTGGATGTTCTTGCCTCTGATGGTAGCTTATTTGCTCTGGGGGCCAGGATTTGGATTCAGTTTACACTATCGTTAAAAAAAGAGGGAAAGAGAAATAAACTATATTTTGGTGAGGGAGGCTATTGTGCCTCCTTTGGTTATGCCTTTTAAAAACGCTTATAGGAAAAAAATTTAAAAAGAAAGCTAATGCTAGTATATACTGCAATGTTAGGGGAATGAACGTGTTTTCCTACTGCATTGGGAACTTCTAGGTAGGTTAATGAAAGGCCTTTTATTATGTTACTGGACATGAAATTTTGTCTAATTTCTTACTCTATTGTACGTTTACAGTCGCAGCACTAAAAATGGATGACATCAAACATTTTTAACAAAATGATGTACAAACTAAATAAGGACTATTTATTGATAATGTTTTGCTACTCTTGTCAGACAATGGCTATAAACTGAATTAGGCAGTCTTAAAAAAATAGAAAAAGGAAAAAAAAAGAATGTTGCAAATTTGTTAAAATGCCAAAAAGGACAGATTAATTTTGTACAGATTATGCTTACCTCAGGTTTCTTTAGTGTGCTTGAATGCCCTTCTTTCCATATAACACTTATCTTATTAATTTGGCAATGATTATCTTTACTTTTCTTTAAGTTTAAAAAAAACTGGAATAATTACATCTATCTTTTTTTTTTGCTATTCATATTTAGGGGTTTTTGTTGATAAATCAAGTCTTGGTTGTGGCTTGCTGAATTAAATATTTATGAGTGGTGCATTTTTAAGTATAGTGAACAAGACACCATATTAAGTACAGTGATAAAGCATCTACATTCTGTAAAAAAAAAAATCTGCCTATGCATGTTTTTTAAGAAAAAAAATGGCTGTATCGGCCTGTATGGGACTGTAATGCGCTTAGTGGTCTGACATATACTGGAAATGTATGTATACTGGCGTACTTTATATTCTCTAAAATGCTTAATGCCTTTGAAATTTTGTAATCAAAAAAAAGCTTTGAAAAAAATCTAAAGGGGAGAGTATTCTTAAAAGTTTTTAACATAAGCTTGTCTGTGCACATATAGACGGTTAGCATGTTTAGCAAACCTTGTGAAATTTAAATAAGTTTGTAGTTACATGTGAAACTCTAAATGCATGGTAACTGTTAATGTCATAATGGTTTAGTTATTTTGTTCTGTTCTGTCATGTGCCACAAAATATGTACTTTTTTCACTTTTTCCCTTTGTATATCAGTTACGGGTTACAACTGGTTCATTCTGAAAACAAGAACAACAACAACAACAAAAGTCCATTCATATTTTTTAACAATTGTATAAGTGCCCAAGTAATTCACTACAGCCTAAAGCCTTGCCTTTGTAATTTGACTTCTGAGATGTTGGCAATCAAAGCATGCACTTGTAACAATGAAAAAGAAAAAGCATTTTCTATTACTACTCAATAAAATGTGCATGAACTTAAAGAACTCTCATCCTTTCACTGAGTCTGCTGAAGGGATTTATGTGCACAGCCACCATGGCGTCTTCTAGGTGCTGGGCCCACCACCACGCATTACAGATTTACTTTAAAAGGCTTCTTAGGGCCTCGTGATCTAAGGTGTGGTGCCTACTTCCGCTGTAAGAATCTTGGTGGATTTGTGTCTTAAATCAGACAAGAAAACTCTGTTTAAAAGCAAATGCCATCTTCTGGCTCCCTGAAATATGGGAGCCTGTTATGAAACCAGAGCATTCCTTGAAAGAAAAAAAAAAAAAACAATTTGTTATCAGGTTGTTTCAGTTGTATTGGATGCCCTATCTGCTAAAGCAAAAAGAACTAAGCTACTAAGTGCATTTTCATCACAGAAGGGAGTTGCATTTGTATTGATATGAAATTTGTATACTGGCACTTCTGCTAATATCGAATCACCTGAAGATTTAAGATACACCCAATTTCAGTTTGTTTCTAACATTGTTCATTTTTAGTGCACTTTTTTATGTAATAAAGTATGCCTGTTATATTAAATAATAAGAATATGGCAATTAGTGATATAGTGTACCAAAACAAAGATGTTCTAGATATATTCTCTGACAAAGATTATCCCCAGCTTATTTTAATGAATCCCAACTTTTTTCCCTGTGGATATTTTTCCATCCTAAAAAAATGACATCTAAGGAAAATATTTAAATGCAACTTATTAGAATGATCTGAAAGAAACAATAATTCTGGTACCAAGGTGTTTATTTTCTTTCTTATAACTGCAGAGAAAATATCCTGACAAAAAAAAATCATCTTTTTGGATTCTTTTCTTTTACAAATTGTGCTGAGGCAACTATGGCATAGAAATAAACATTTGACATTAAAAAAGCAGTTGATGTGAGTATTGCTTGGTCTTTCTGTTCAGTAGTTAGGAAAGTAATACTGTACATTTTTGCTTATTAATTTGGTCTATAATTTGTTATTTCTCCAAAAGAGGGATAACAGTGCCAGATCATCATTATTAGATCATCACTTATTAGATCTTCAGTTTTGGAAAAACTGTTGAATTCTTGAGTTGCTTATGCCATTGAACTTTTGGCTACACACACACATGTGCACACACACACACACTTAGCCTCCTGTCCCTCCTTCCTCCCCACCCCATCCCAGGTGACTTACCTCTCATGGATCTCAAGTTCAGTGCTGAATTTTCATCTAACTTTTGAAGGTTTAAGAGGTAGCTTTGACTGACCCCAGGTCAGTCAATTTTTCTTGCCTTCAACATCTTCTATTAAAAAAAAAAAAGCATTCATATTCATTTTTCTTTAAGAAGGTACCAGGGATTAGACCCAGGACCTTGCACTTGGGAAGCAGGCACTCAACCGCTGAGCTATATCAGATCCCTCTCCCCACCATTTTCAATTTTTAATGTTGTTTGTAGAAATGAAAGAACAGAAATCTTCAGAGACTAACTTTTTGTAATGAGGGAACAAAGCAAGGTGGTAGGGGTGGACCATCTCTGTCCACCTACAATGGTATGGCTGAGGGTATAGTAGCAAAGCTGGAAGTACCTTGTGGCCTCAACCCAGAAAGTATAATGGTGATTTTCAAGCCATCAGAATGATCATATCCTGAACCATTTCCTTTCTACCCTGACACATCCATGTGAAATAAGTTTTAATACACATCCATTTTCCTGTCCAGACACCAGACCCCAACCTGACGTCAGCTCTACAGAAGGCACAGTGGGAATGGCCTTACTTAAATGTTGCATGTTTCAACTTGACTATTTCTTGTCTCTCAGTCACTGGGTCCCTCTTGTCTTACTTCATTTAGAAGTAGGTACCTTTAAATTGCCCAGCCTAAGTACCATGATTCTGTGTAAGCTCCCTGAGTTAGACAAACCAGAGATCTCCTAAACTAAAGATATTTCATTTTCCCATGTTATGTGTTCATCTGCTTAATTCACTCCACAGTGAGCCTGAAAGTTCCTCTCATTGTTCTAGGTTCTTATTTTTCCAACAAGATGTCTGGCAGTCTTTGACAGCCCATCAGTTTTCCTTATAATCTTAAATGTCACCATTCCACCAACACCATTTTCACACAGTGAGTCAATGTCTGGCTTCACACTGGGCTGCTTTTTAATGCCATTTTTACTCTGTTTTGTGGATATTCCTTTCATACATATTTTCAGGTAATGTTAACCAAAAAAGTCCCTGAATAGGCTCTTTCATGATAAGTTCATTTTTTAAATCTAAAAGCATAGGTAGTACTGGGGAGCACAAAGTAACAGAAATATTATACCTATTTCTGGTTGATGGTCACATTTTCAAGAGACAACACTGACAAATTGGAATGCATCCAGGAGAATGGAGACCCAGCAGGGGAAGGTCTCTGTTGTAAGGAAGGATTGAAGAAAATTAAGAAGAGTGAACAAAGAGACATGATTGCTGTAACATCGAGTTGGTTGTTCCAAAAGACCTTGCTTACATCAGAAAGATGCCTACTTAACATAAAGTAGAAGTTACTGATGAAGGAGGCTGCTCAAGCAGAGGGTAAACTGCATGAGACTGCAGATGCTTCCTCTTCACTGAAGTGTTTAAACCTAGGCCCATTCCATTCAGTGCAACAAACATCCCCTGGGCAAGGCTGCATGAAAGGAGCTGTTCTAGACATGGCAGGTGGGACTCTTCAGAGATAAGAGATTGAACTAGATAATATCTAACCCACCCTTCAACAGAAAGATTCTAAATGTTCATTCAGTTATTCAGTCTTTGGGGAGTATTGAACTTTAATTTGCATACTGTTTTCTAGCACCCCATGTCCATTGGAATACTGCCATAGGCTGAAGCAGCCCCTTTTATCTACTGTGTACATTGAGCTTCTCTGGAAGATACTAGCTGAGAAGAGCTTTTCCTACATTTCATGAAGCTTGAGGATGACTATTATAGAATATTAGCTCAAACAAGGTTGACTTAAACTCCAGTCCTGAGTCATTCTTGCCAGGTTATATTTTCAGTTGATTTTAAACCAAGGGCCGGGGATATCTAGATTTCTTCCCTATGGCTCCATATTGTCTGCAGGATTAAGTCCACCTTCTTCAGGATGGCATGGAAGGTCTTTCATGGTCTGGGTCTCGCCAATCTCATCTTCCCTACTCTTCCCAACTTGACCCTGACCTTCAGCCATTCTGGACTTAATCACAAAGCTCAGAAAACACCAGGCTTTCTCAACCCCTCTGTGTCTTTATTCATGCATCTTCTATGTGGTATGACCTCTCCTTTGCAGATGCCAAATTTTCCTTAAATACTCAATGAGGTGTTTCCTCCTCTCTAAAAACATAGAATCCCATGCTGCCTCTATTTTAGCACCTAATACACTATATACAATAACTCTTTCTTGTCATTCTATGGCACTAGAATGAGAATTGTTGCTTATCTTTGTATTGATAGTATGTAACAGTGCCTGACATAAACGTTTCTTGGAAAAAAGGGAGGGGGAACTATAAAAAATTTAAGCATGGCTCAAGGTATGGGTCACCCCAAGTCCAAATGGCAAAACCTTATTGAAGAACAGTTAAAACACTTAAACCCAGTTCTGTGTTTCCTACCCTTGTTCCTAAGAATCTCCTGGAGCCTAGATGTCTGGAGCAGAAATCATGTTTTAATAAGCATCAACATAATTCTTATGATCAGACACATTTGGAAAAACTCTGCCATAGTTTATTTCTATAGCAAATTCAGTTCTGTATTTCCAATTCAACATGTTTCTGCATGTACAAAGATTTTGCTGCTCACCATTGCTGCTCCACAGAATTATACATAAGGGATTTAATTTTCATGTATAGTTGCTTAATAAATATGAATTTAGGCAAAATATGGAAATTATTTAAGTATTTAAAATTTAACATTCACACTCTAACAGGTAATGGCCTTTAAACCAATCCCAGAGATTTAAGGTGGTCAGATATCTGAGCACTCTTCTGGGAAGAATCAATGCAAAAGCCTCATGTGTCTCGAAGAGCCTGGATTGCTGTCATACTGAAAAACTTGCATCTTCATATTGAAAGGATTGCTGTATTCACATTGGCCCTCCCACCAAAACAATCTTACTCATCATCACTACCAGCATGGCATAATTTGTTCTAAAAAAACATCATTCAAATGTATATTCAACACAATTTCCCTTCAAGAATCTCAAAATGTGCCTGAAGTTTTACCATGGACAAGTCATTCCTTTTGGTTCAAAAGCCCTTTCTCCAAAAGCCCTTTATTAAAAGATACACATTAGAAAAACAAATCAGTTACTAATATCTAAGTAAGAACTAATTTATCACAGTTCTGACAGGGCTGGTCAAAGGCTAATAAAGCTAGGTGTGTTTATACAGAGGGAAGGTCATAGCTGGAGCTTGGAGGAATGCTTGGGGAGAGCAGACCAGAACACTGATGCTTAGAGGAAAAATTGCTGCCTGATCAGCTAGAACCATGCATAGTGTAGCTGTATGCGCTAGACATGTGTACAGCAAAGAGAAGAATACAATGTAATTCAAGATGCAATATCAACTCTTTCATGATATATAATAGCAGTGAAGATAAATAGATAAATCATTGTTACATGTATATATGATCCCTTCT
>PVKH010021494.1:0-14313 GCA_004027955.1 Chaetophractus vellerosus | reverse complement strand
ATGAATCACCTCCCATCTTCACAACCATATTAGAAGTTGGGTAATGTAGCTCTTACTTTTCAGCAGAGACCATTAGGATTCCTGCAGGTGATACCTCTAAAGCAGTAAAACTGGGATATGATTTTAAATCCTACAGTTTTCAAATCCAAGGGTACCTTGTTAACTACTTTGTACCACTCTCATTATTAAAACTTGGTGAATATTCAAAGATGCATTTTGTTTTGGTATTTGTGGTTGGTTTTTCCACAGCTGGCTGTGGTATTTCAGTATGTACCCCAGAAAAAAACATGGTCTTAAACCTAATCCATTCTCGGAGTATAAATAGTACTCTTTGATGAGGTTACTTCAGTTAGGGTGTGGTCAATTGACTCATGATGGGTCTTAATCCTATTACTGAAGGCCTTCTAGGGAAGACTACAAAGGTCGAGAGAAAGCAAGAGGGAGCAGTCAGAAGGTGAACATCAAGGACACCTAGAAGAGGAGGGAGAAAGCCACAGGCATAAGCCAGAAGTCAATGGACCCGAGAAGCCAGGAGAGGCTGCCATGTCTTTTGCCGTGTGACAGAAGAGTCAAAGACCAAGGATTGCCAGCCCCAGAATGTCACAGTCTTTTGAGAAAAAGCATTGCTTTGATGACACCTTGATTTTGGACTTCTCCTGGACTCGAAACCATGAGCAAATAAATTCCCATTGTTTAAGCCAATCCATCGCATAGTGTTTGCTTCAGCGGCCAGGACACTGAAACATTGGCCATAAAACCTATTAGAGAGAGAGAAGAAAGGAATGCTTACTTTTTTAGGGTGCATAACTACAGGGAGTGGAGAGAAAACCCAAGCAACAGGTAGATGGTGGCAGAAGTAAAAAGTACACACACAAAAAAAAACAAAAATAACAACAACAAAAAAAACACATCACAGTAAATATTATAAAGATATAAAAAATGGGGCACAGACAGACCAGGCATGAAAAATGGCTCTGGATACCTAACCAGTAGAAGTATATGTGATTTTCCAACATTCATAGCTAGTTTTTCTTGATTTGTAGAATAGTCTCTAAAAGAGATTCTAAACATACATCTTTATAGTGTTTGGTCATAAACAAGAGTGATTTTTTAAAAGAGGATATTAATATTAGAACAACATTTCTAATAGAGACCTGTCAGGAAAACAAAATTAGGAGACATGTCTTCCACTCACATTTGTCTTGACTAGTGGTGTAGCTATGCCTTGATAAATGGAACTCTAAATTGAAGACAGGATCTTTGTCAAATATGTACTCTAAGATATATTGACCATTTGTTATGTGATTTTAGAGACAACCCATTTTGGTGCCCTGGATATTAAACCTGGGGAAGCAGGAAGCTGACTATGAACAAGCCATGCTATAGAAATTAGGTCTGTGCTAATTAAGAACCTGAAACCATCAACAAATTGAAAGCAGAGGGTCTATGAGCCAAGCAATGTAATAATGCCAGAGAGAGGAACTTTGCTGAAAAGAATGTACTGACTTTTCCTTGCAACTTTATAATTTAACCCAAGTTGCAGATAGTGCCTTTTGTTTGTATTTACTCTTATCTGATAGATTGGAATATTTGTTCAAAATTATTAAGACATACTGGTATGTCTAGCTAAAACATGATTGCTTTCCAATTAAGTCATTCTATAGTAATACATTTAGGTTTTCGGGTCTTTTAGGTCTAAAATTCTTTGATCTTGTGATTTGGATTCTTATAGTTGGGGGGAAAGCTTTTGCTGAGTTCAACAAGGAAATCAAACCTGGTGGACAATAAAACAAAATGCAAGGTCCTAACTAATGACACTTCCATTCTCCTTTTCTTGGCTCTAGCCAAGAATAGTAGGTCCTGATTTCATCATGGATGGAGAGGGCAGGAAGTATGCACCTGAATGCTTGTACTTGTTAAAGTGATATTGAAAAATATGCCTACTTCCCACTTCATGGGAGGTACAAAGGACACAATGGGGTTGATTCACACCCACAAATCCTGCCCCTAACAAAGATCGGTCTCTCAGAACCACATTGGACCAGGAGACAGTGTGAACTTGAACACTGAAAGAAATAATTCCTGAGGGCCTGGACACTTAAAAGAACATTCATCTTTCTGGATGTGAATGTTTAGCTGCTTTTCTGTGGATCTAGGTGGTGGCTGGCTCTTTAATTGCTTAGAATTCACTTCCAGGGCTGCAAGGTAGACTTTTTCTTATCAAAAAAGTGAAGCCTTTTGCATTATGCATAGACATAGCTAATAAATAATTACAAATCCCTATTAAAAGAGGGGTTACAAAAGCATACAACAATTCAGAAGGCTAGTTGGTTAATTTTGAAATAAACCTGAGGGTAAATAACGGTGCTCTGCAATAAGGGAGTGGCATAATAGGTGAAAGTGTACAGTTGGATTCAAGACATACCAAGAAGCTAAAATTAAGGGGACCAACATGTGGAGGCTGAAGGAGAGGGAGGAGTCAAGGCTGGAAGCCATGCTTTTGACCTAGGCACTGGGATGGATGAAACGCCACTAGCTGAGGCAAGAAAAGAATAGGAGTGTGGAGGAGGTTGATAAAAGGAGAGCCAGCTGAATTATTACCAGGTCTTGTGTACTTGGCTTTATTCAGGGGCACCTCTTTTGAAAAGAGAGAAACAGGTGGGCGGGGTGCCTGCTTCAGTAATTCTTAGAAACCTCCCTGATCCTATCCAGTATTTCACTTAACGCTGAATTTGGATTTGAAAAGGGGGAAATAGCAGAAACACTTCTAGGCCTCCAAATTGTGAAGCATTATGTGAGATACTGCAGTCTCACAATGCTGCAACTCAAAACTCACACATATGTATTTTTATCCCCGTTTTACAGACAAGGCCCAGAAAACATTACTCTCTTGACTGGGGTCATGTAAAATGCTTGCATTTGTGAGACTACCACGTGAGAGAGTAATGAAATTTGTGGTATATTGTTCCTGAGGAAAACCCAAAAACACCTAAGTTTGAATTTCAGGGAGACAGCTTGGGCATAATATAAGAGAGTGGTCTATAACAGAGTGATTTACAGTGGTCTTTGATTTTAAGGGGAATCAGAGAACAAGGTAAATAGCAAGGGTTTCCATAGATGAAGAAATTCCTTTATGAGGCAGGAGATGGGATTAAATAGCCTCTAGATCCAGCTATAATATTCTAGGAGTCACAGTCAAGATTCTATGTGTAAGTGAGGTAACATGAGAAAAATTTTCCAAAAATGGTCTTATTTAATCCTGCTGAAAACTCTACAGGGTATACACTATTATGCTCTTCATTTAACACATGAGGAAACTGAGGCACAGGTAGGCAAGGAAAGCAGTCCAAAGTTGCACAGTTATTAAGTCTTGGAATCAGGATTTCCACTGAGTTTGCCGTATCAGAAGGGCTTCTCAACTTCAGCACTATTGACATTTTGGGTTGGATAATATTCCTTGTCATAGAGGACCTGTTCTGTACATGATAGGATATTTAGTGGCATCCCTTACCTGCACCTACTAGATGACATCAGCATATTTCCCCCACATCCAGTTGTGACAACCAAAAATGCTCCAGACATTCCCAAAAGTTCTGAGAGTAAAATTGCCCTATTTCAGAACCATTGTCTTACCAGGATGCCATTTTACTCTTTGCACCCAATTCTCCACCCCTAGAAAGTCCATTGTCCTCATGCAGAATTTCCTTCTTTCTACTAAACATCTCCTTCAGTAATATAAAAAACCTGCACTGAGCCTATAATTTGGAATTCTCCTAATTAATTCTTCAAGAAATTAGAATGCTTCATATATTCTAGAAAAGTGAGTTCAAAAGAGAAGCTACTCCACAGCTTGTTACTATCATTGTTGATATCATTATTGACCAGCCTCTCTTATTGTCATTTTTGTTCTAAAATAGACATGACCAAATGTACTTTAACTTTACAGTAACATTGATAGTGTGATTTGAGTTCAGTGAGTAGCGCTGTACATTTGGGGAGCCAGGGATAAACTGCTCTCCTTTTCTGTCCACATTTGCCTGCAGAATCTTTGCTATATTGTTAGTTGGAATCTCTCTTGTCCAGGGAGCTATCTGTTACAATACATGAACTATTTTTCACCTCATAGATTACTAAAGAGAGCAAACTATTAGCTGAGTATGATGGGGTCACACTTTGGAAGGTATAGTTCATTAAACAGCCAACTAAAAAAATTCTATTCATGTGACTAACAATATGAAATAATGGAATATTTGTAAACTACTTGACCAAGGGAGGCTAATGGGAATGTCTCTGCTGCTTTGTAAATCTGTCTTTTATTTGACTATATTCTAAGACAGTCACTGATGTTTTTTTGGGACATAATTTACAGATAGTTTTTCATGGATGAAGAACTTAAGGAAAGTGAGATCCGAAGGAGTTTAAGCTGGAGAAATCTGACCACATAGTGTCACAGACATACTTCTAACAATTTTCCACCCTGGACTGTTTCTCTCTCAATACCAAGTCTCATATGCTCCATGCTCACAGTGGTGCCACCAGGCTCTGAGAATGTGCACTGGTGATCACAGCTTACTCCACACTGACTGTGACAAGCCAGGCTGCTGCTCTCCACCTCGAAGTGTTCTCATGCTTTCAATTCACTTATTCAGCATTCACTGAAGGCTCAGTATGTACCAAGAAGACGTAGGGAGTCATAGATCAATACAATATGGTCCCTGACCTCAAAGAGCACTCAACCTGGCGAGATAAACAGGAAAGAAACAGATAATTACAATTGTCTGGCCAATGCTATGGTGGAGTTAAGGGTGGAGTGGGTGGGGGGAGCAGAATAGGAAGGTCTCTTACAGACTGTGAAGAAGTTCTGGGAAGTTTTGAGGAGTCTGAGCAGAGTCTAGAGGAAGAAATGAGATTTGGGTAAAGAGGGAGAGGCAGGACTTCCCTAAGGGAATTAGAAAGTCTAGAGTGTAATGAGAGGATGGTGCAGTCAGAGAGCTACGAGCAAGATTACATAAAAGGATAGTGATGGTTGGGGAGGTCATTGCTTGAGAGGAGGCAAGTCATGAATACACTATAACTTCACCCTCTCTTTCAACATTTAGAAGAATATTTCTTAATATTGGGATCACCTGGGAAAGTTTAAAATGTAAATGATGCCTGTTCCTATCCCCAGAATCTTCACTTAATTGGTTTGGGGTGAAGCATGGATATCCCAGAAAATGCATGATCTCAAATGGCAGAGTACTGAATACAGAACAGACCAGCTGCTGAGCTGTGGGAGGTAGACCCCCCTCCCCCTTCACCCATATACTCTTTCTCTCCCCCTCACTTTCTCTTCCCTACTCATTCTTTCACTTACAACCAGAAGGTACCTTGGGTCTAGACGAGGGGTTCTTAACCTTTTTTTGTTCCATGGAACCCTTTACCAGTGAGGTGAAAATCATGGACCCCTTCTCAGAATGTAGCAGTAGATAGTTTTATGACACTCAACATCGTTGTGACTTTAAACTAAATTTTAGGATTATTCAAAATTAATTCAATCTCACAGACCCCCTGAAATTTTTCCATGGACCCATGGTTATGAACCTCTGGTCTAGACACTCTAAGGTTGGAAACTCTGTAGGTTTCAGAACTTTGTTGAAATTCAGAAACAAACAAGTGAAGATCTATACCATATATAGATGGAAAAGTTTGTTAATTTAGTCACTGCATTTGACAGGTAACTAAAGAGAATCTCCTGTGCTATTAGTAACTTCTCTAGGCTCTGAGGATACAGTGGTAAACAAAAAAAAGTCAAAGTCCTTATTCAAATGTAACTTACATTTTAATGAGAAATTTAAAAAATATCTGGCAAATATATAATATGTCAGATAGTAAAAAGGATCTTGAAGAAAAATAAAGCAGATTAAGGGAAAAGATACAAGGGCATGTAATTCAGACACAGATGTCAGGAAAGGTCTTTGAAGAACTGCTACTAAAGTAAAGACTTAAATAGGGTGAAAGGGCAAGCTATGAGAACCTGTGGGTGAAGATTGGCCCCAGCATAGGCAACCCGAAAGCAAAGTCCTTGAGGCTGAAGTTTGCGGGGCATGTTGAAGGAAGAGCAAGGAGACCACTGGAGAGAGTGAACAAGGGAAGAGAGAGAAAGAAAAGGAGTTGACTAAATCATGAAGGACATTGTAGTCCATGGTAAGGATATGGGTTTTATCCTAGGCATGATGGGAAGCCAAGAGAAGGTTTTGATTGGGAAAAGTGACATAAACAGATTCAAATTTTAAATGGATTACTTGCTCTGTTTTGTAGAGAACAGAATAGACTTTGGCAGATAAGAATGAAAAAGAGAGACCAGTTAGATATGCTGTTTTGTTAGTACAGGCAAAAGATGCTAGGCTGTGGAGTGGACTAGGGTGGTAGCACAGAAGATGATGAGAAAAGGTCAGTCTCAGATTAAAGCTAAAAAATAGAGCCAACAGGTTAACTATTTGATGAGGTGGAAAATAATACTTGAGTGGCCCTTTTCAGTATGGGGATGTACATTAAAAGTTCGGTTTGAACAAATTAATATTTCATCCTCGAAAGACATCCAAGTGGCGATGTCAAGTTGGAAGTTAAATATTTGAGTGTGGAATTAAAGGAAAGATGAAAGAAAGAGGACTAAATTCAGAAGTTATCAACTTACAGATCGTCTTTGAAAATAATGTACATGAACAGGGAGGAGGTTTGAGAACTGAACCCTGGAGCCCTTCATTGCTTAGAGGTTGAGAAAATGAGAAGGGTTCAGTAAAGGAAACTGAGAAGGAGTAGCCACTGAGGTAACAGGAAAACCTGGAGATGCAGCAACCTGGAAGCCCAGTGTAAATTGTTGCAGAAAGTGTGAAGAAGATGAGGCCTGAGAATTGGCCATTGAATCTGGGGAAATGGAAGTCATAAAAGTGAATTGAACAGAGTCAGAGCCCTGAAAATCTTACAGGAATGAGTATGAAAGAAAATAGAAGGAGGAGACGTGAAAACCACAAGTATATTCAAGTATTGTGAGGAGTTTTGCTCTAAAGAGGTACAGAGAAAATAAGCAATAGTCTGAGCAGAATGTTTATTTGTTTTGATTGGGAGATATTACTGCATGTTTGTATTCTAATGGGAGTGATCCACAAGAGAGGGAAAAATGAATGATGGAAGAAGAGAAGGATAAATTAAGCCATAAAGGTGTGTAGGCAAGAGGACAGAAAATCCAGTTTACAAAGCCAGGAGTTCGTCTCGATTGTAGGAAGGATAGCTCATTCATTTTCATCTAAAAACAGCATATTTAGACCTAAAATGGGGAATATATTGGCAGGAAGATTTGGAAATTCTCTTGTAATTGCTTTCATTTTCTCAGTAACAAAAACAAGGACAAAACAAAGAGGAAGGAGTTGGGATGGGTGTTGGGAGAATGGAGGATGTGTGAAATAGTGACATCAGAATTAAATTAAAATAGTTGCAAAACACCTGAGGTTTCTTGTCATGAAGAGGAATATGTTCTGCAGTGCCCAACTCCCAGATATAGGCTCAGAGTAGACAGAGGTTAATTTCACCAATGTGGGATTTTGCCATTTGAGTGCTGTGGTAGGCAGAATAACAGACCCATTAAGAAGTCCATGTCCTAATCCAAGGAACCTACAACTGAGTTAGGTTCCAAGTCAAGGGAGAGTCATGGTTGCACATGGAATTCATTTGCTAGTCCTCTGACCTTGACATGGGGAGATTATGCTGGACTGTCCAGGTTGGCTCATTGTAATCACAAGGGTCCTTAAGCATGGAAGAAGGAGGCAGATGAATGTCAGTGCCAGAGTGATGTGATGAGAGAAAGATTCAACTGGTCAATAGTGGCTCTGAAGATGGAATGGGACTATAAGTACAGGAATGCAGATAGCCTCTAGAAGCTGAAAAAGGCAAGGAAATGGGCTTTCCCCTGGACTCTCCAAAAAAGCACAGCTCTGCTGCCACAATGATATTAGCCCAGTGAGACCCATTTGTTCACCTCTGACCTACAGAACTCTAAGATAATAAATTTGTGGTAATTTGTTGCAGTAGCATTAGA
This sequence comes from Chaetophractus vellerosus, assembly GCA_004027955.1. Classification (NCBI taxonomy): domain Eukaryota; kingdom Metazoa; phylum Chordata; class Mammalia; order Cingulata; family Chlamyphoridae; genus Chaetophractus; species Chaetophractus vellerosus. Next base: position 6,239 of record PVKH010021494.1, on the reverse strand, counting down.
AAGCTAATACAAGCATTCTGGGGAAAGAGAGAGGCAAGGGTGTGATTATGATGACAGAGCATGGAGGTGGGTTATAGAGGGAGACCAGGACGAAACTGATGACAGGTAAAGAGTGATAAGCTGGATCCCCACCTACCATCATGCATTAGAGTTCCCAGTGAGGTAAGAGCCTTTTGAGGAAGGGGACACTAGAGAGAGTGATCTGAAAAGATAGGAGGTATTGGTTGAAGCTAAGATACATTTATTTGGGGGAGGGGAATCATTGGTAATGATCAGGTCTAAGCTATGACCATGGGATTGGTTAGTTGAAGTTATGAGGAGAATGGGCTCATAAAAAGAGGACAGAAGATTGAATAGATTGATCTACATGAATATGAAAATCACCAACAAGGATGACAAAAGTAGCAGTGGAAAGACAGTGAAGCAGGTGTAAAATATTCCATAATGAGGGGCAAGTGCCCAAGATGACTGCATTTGAGGTATGAATTAGCAGGATATGGTCCGATAGTATTGTTTTCAAAGGAAAGACAAAGGAATGAATGATTTGGAAGTGCCAATAAAGAAAAGGACATCTACCCACCTAGAGACCCACCAAAGGCAGGAAGTAAAATAGTCCCCACTCGATAGAGCCTTACAGGAAGCCTACACTCATGTTAGGTATCTAAAGGATTTCCTGATGGCAGTCTATGAGTTTTGGAGGGCATTGTGGAAAAGATTTGGAGAATCAAGGAGGGTAGGAGATTAGGTTAGATGAGGGAAAGTACAATCATATGGGGTTGAGTAGCAAGTAATGCAATATCAATTCTTCCCCTATATATACATACACATATACATTCAATGCATTGTAATCAATTTTCCAGTAGATTTTTCATGGATCTTAACAAAATGTTACTAAAATTCATAGGGAACAATAGTTGTCTAAGAATAACTAAGAAAATTCTGCAAAAGAACAAGGATGTTTTGCTTGCTCTAGAAAGGTATCAAGACTTATTTTCAGGCCGCAATGATTAAAACAGCATAGGAATGATACTGAAAGAGTAAAAAGATCAAGGGAACTGAAGACACAACTCAGAGGTAGACCCCATGCATACAAGGGAATTGTTAAGGTGGCCTTACAAATTAATGGGGCAAATGGGCCTTTTAAAAATGGAGTGGTGACAGTGGCATTCCATATTTGAAAAAATAAATCTGAAATTCATGTCATATAAAAATATATTCCAGAAGATTTAAATAGTGAAGACCTAAATAAATAGAGATAAAACTTCAAAACAATTCAAAAAAAATATGTGCATATAATGTTTGTGTGTGTATTCTATTGTCGGGAAATAATTTTTAGGAAAGACACAGCATCTTGAACAGGATGGTCCTGTTCAATCGAGAAATAACTGTGTTCTTTTGGGGAATCAAACTCACTTTGGAAAACACATTACTATATACTTATTGTTTGCAAAAGAAGCACTGGGCATGGGAGAAGAAACCAGGCTGAACAAGACTTACCCCTACCCCCAGCAATGATCCAGTGGGAAAGCTAGGCCTGGAAAATATTTCCAAGTAGAGTTAAGTGATGTAAGAAACAGAAAATAAACAGTCATTAGTTTAATGAACCTGAAAGCTCTTTGTAAACTGAAACGATTTCCAAAATTAAGGGTGATCATGCTAATATTACTTATGCTAGGTGACCAGGACGCAAGTAAAACTTGAACATCCTTTTTCTGTTCTAAAATGTCAAAGGTCAGTTTCCCCGACAGTACACAGACAAATGTCAATTGCCTTTGGGTAAGTCATACTTCCAGCCCAACAAAGCAATTCACTAAGACTCCTTCATGAATAGGAGGATGCTGAGGTACCCACATCTAGACCTAGTTGGTCAATTTTTCCTTTTGAAATATTGCACAGCGGGAGACAACGATCCCACTTGATTGAAAACAGATTTACAGATTTATAGGGCCAAAACAATTATTCCATAAAAAGCCTCCGTCATCCTATTCAAACCACTGAAGTTGAAATGAAAACATGCCTGTGCTTCAGACATGTTTCTTACTCAGCAGTCAGCTCCTCACCCCCCTTCTACCCAGGCCAAAGGGACAATCTGTTCCCAACAGCCTGAGAAATCTTTTTTGTCATTTCGCAAACTTGTGAAAACACCACTAAGTGCTTGGCTTTGTGAGAAAAGAGATTGTGGTGACATTTTTCACACATTTTCCTCTCCTTGCATAAATTTTCAATGTTGCACTCCTCCCGGGTAGGAATTTGAGCTGAAATGCTCTGATTTTATATTGGCTTGGCTAGTCAAGCCAGATTACCTACCTTCATTGTACTGTAGCTTACTGTATGCACAAGGGGTCTACACAACACTGTTCCAAGTTCTATTGTTGAAATAGTTCTCTGGCTGTAAATCATGCCTTTCCACCAGGACTGTCAACATTTTTAGGGCAAACGTTATAGTTTACGCTTACTTTGGTTCCCCGTGCTCTGCTCTTCAAAGTCTCTGGTGTACCCATCACTGGTGATTAAAATATTCATCTGGCTGATAAACAGTGACTTTCATCTTTACAGTGTTGCTCAAAGCAGTAAGGAGTATCACCTAACTAGATACTCAGACTGACCCCCTCTAAGCCAGATTGGCCGGATAACCCCCATGGCAGAGAAGAAAACTGAAACTTCGAGATGGTTAGTCTTGCCCATGACCCACTGTCTAGTTTGAAGCAGAGAATCTAGTTATTTTGCCTGGTTCTCTTTTTTTCCTTATAAACCAAATCCTGCAACCTAGCAAGGAAAAACACCCCTTCTTAGCTTATAGACTGAGCCAATTCATAGGCCCCTTACTTTCTCTTTCTTTCATCTCTTTGAACTCCTTTGGCATGAATTTTGTGTACCAGTCCCGTGGCAACTAATCACGTTCTGCTTTTGACGCTTTCTCTATTACTGCCTTGATGCTATGTAATAACTTTTTAAAAAAGATTTATTTCCTTTTTTATTTATTTTATTCCCCCCTCCCCCAGAAGGTTCCCTTGTCTGTCTGCTTATTATTTGCTCACCTTCTCCAGGAGTCCTAGGAACCGAACCCAGGATCTCCCACATAGGAGGCGAGTGCCTAATGGCCTGAGCCACATCTGCTCCCCGTGGGCTGTGGCATCTGCTGGCTTGTGACATCTGTTCGTTGTGGCGGGTGTGGCAGGTGCAGCATCTAGCTCATTGGAGCAGGTGCGGCATCTGTTCTTCCTCTTTAGGAGGCAACAGAACCCAAACCCGGGACCTCCTGTGTGGTAGGCGGGTGCCCAACTAGTTAAGCCACATCCACCTCCCTGTAATAACTTTTAATTGCTTAATCTTTAGCTTTCCCATTAAATGACATGTTCCCTGACATTAAGAATCATGTCTTTCCTTTATGTTTTTTTCTGCAAAATCTTGAAAAAGTATCCAGCACGTAGTAAATGCTCAAAAGTATTTATTGCTTGATAGTCTAGTCCCCTTTCTATCAACTCAGGCTACAACATGTAAATATTCAGAGTTCAGAACTGACCATGTAAATGGGGTTACAGAGTGGAAAACTTAGGTCCAGAGGAATGCAGTAGCTTTCCACAATTCCCTTGGTCATAGATAACAGAATAAGGGGTGGAATCTCTCCTCTTCTCACTCTCAAACCAATGCTTTTTCTACTACTTTCTATTTCTCTATTGTGAATTAAGCCACTAAGGGTGAAGAATACTCACAATTCTTTAGACCCATCCACTGTGCCTCCTAAATTGTTAAGTAAACATAAGAGAGCTTTTTGACCAAAGGATTTATCATCAGGACTGCAGCTCTGACAAAGTCCATCACTAAGTGAAAGGAAGGTATCTGCGGGACAAGTGCTGGTGTCCTTTGTTACCTGAATACTGAGCGGCCACTGCTGGACTCAGGAGCAAGTCAGAGAACCATAAAGCTGTCTCACAAGGTCTCGATCCTTTTCTCAGGAACTCTGGTCCCCAGCTTTGCTGTAACCAAGAGAGGCAAGAAGGGACAAGGCAGCCTTCAGGCCATATGGAAATGGTTGGGAATAGGAAAAGTGCTACATGTGCTCCGGGTGAGGCATTTATCCCCCCTGCAGCGAAGAGGAAGTCGCCTGCAGTGATTCACTCCAGAGGAAGCAAGCGTGGCCTGAGTCAAACCAGTCCTGTTTCCCTCACTTTCTGGAAGTGGGCAGCTGTAACCACACTTGCCAATTAACCGTGGAACACGTATCAGGTTGCATTTGCTCAATACAGCTGCTCTGGGTGGACTGGAGAAAAGAGCAGCCACTCCAAGTCAATAAGGAAAAAACTGCTTTGCTCTCTATCATAATTGACCACCTACTATGAGCTGGGTGCTTTGCACTTTTATTTCACTCAATCCTTACAAAAACCCTATGAGAGATATGCATTTACAAGTTACAGGTGAGAAACCTGAGGCTCACCGAAAGTCAGAACACACATGGAAGGTGAAAAACAAGGAGGGGGCAGGGTGGGATTTGAACTCAGATCTACCGCTCTCATTCCAAACTTTGTACTCTTTCCACTCTGTTGAAGATGTGTGTATCAATCAGGGATTAGTGAAAGAAGCAGAACCACAAGCAAGTATAAATATGTATGTAATAAGGGATTTGTTACAGGGATTTGATCTTGCCCAATTGTGGGGCTGGCTGAGCAGTCTCTGAAAGGCTGTTATCTTTGTATCTGATACTGGACTTTGAAGTCCACAGGGAAGGCAGCAGGGAAAGATGGATTTAAAGTGGAGAAGAGCAAGGGCAAGTTGGAAGGTGTAAGCACTGGCTGGAAGCCACAAGGATGGACTAAAACCTGTGTCAGTCCTCACTGCCTCTGACCGTGATGGTGTGGGTATCCTGCAGAAGATGCTGGTGCATTCACCACAGAGCTAAATATACACACTTGGCCCAGGAATCATGGGTGCTGGAGAAACCAGGGCAAAGTGGCATACTCACCAGTCCAATTATTGCTCCACACTGATAAGGTAAGCCAGTGAACTTAGCAACATCGAGTGTAATCTACAAAATGGAGCTGTCACCCTCTGAATCTTGCACCAGAATCTTCATTGTGGTCCATGCTAACCAGAAACATCTGGGGAGGGGATTCTGGGAAGTCTAGTTCAACCTAGCCAAGGTGACACATTATAACACTGCTGTAATATGTTTGCGGTGTCAGGGCTCTGGTCTTAACCAGACCACACTGGAATCCAACAAGCTTGACTTCCTGGTAGCCTGGTCTGGATTCTGAAATAGTTCTTAAATGCTACTTTCTATGACAACCTGTTTCTTTGCTTTCTGACCTGTTTCCAAATGTCCCTAGCTACTGTCTACTGCCTAGAATGTTGCACTTAAAATGTTCTAGTACTTCTCTGGCACTATTCTGGTTTCTCCTTCTAAGTCTGTAGTTGAACTTGCCCCTTGGATGGCAGCTGCTTTGGGCTGTTATTATTGTTGTTGTTACTGTTATATTTATTGTTAGAGGGCTTTGAGACCCTCGAGCTGTTTTTGAGCAACTCTGTATTATGCTGTTTGCTTTCTCTTCCCATTCCACAAAACAGAGGCGCCCTTCAAGGAGCAGAATGTCATGTCGCTCCAGGGGACCAGTTCATACCGAGGAGTACAAATTCCAGTTGTACTTCCCAGAGGAACGAGTTTAAGATATGGCTTTTATAAACAGACCCTTGGATTTCAGTGAGGGGATTTGAAAAGTCAAACATGCTGGGGCTATGACTGTAAAAGTAAAATTACAAGGCTCAGGAACCTTTCCAGAGACAGGCTTATTTCAAACATTGTTATCTCATAGGTGTTATTCTTAGCAGACCACGGGTGCATGCTGGCTTTCATTTCACTATCCAGCTGGGAAGGAATCGTGCAGTAGCTGCATCAGGCTGCTGCGTTGTTCCTTACAGCCCAATCCTGGTTTTCCCTTGGTCTTCTGATGACCTCTGAGCACCCCCTCCCCCCGCCTAAAGAGCCGTCATTCATTTCTTTGTGGATATGTGTCTTCAATGAGTGAAAATGAAATCAGATGCTTCTACTGTGCCAGGTTCTGTGCTGGGCCCTGAGAATACAATGATGGATACAACAGCCTTATACCCTCAAGGACTTACTCCCTCTTCTCTGCTCTTTCCCATTTACAGACTGCATGCAGGCTACACATGCACTCACCAATCCTCCCTTACGCCCTGCCTCTGCCCCTGGGCTCAGCCCCTCCCCTGCCTGGAAGGCCTTTCTC